>CALYBW010000141.1:0-56078 GCA_944452665.1 Stenoptilia bipunctidactyla
AGTCAGAAGGAGCGCCTCAATGCGTTTGACAAAATAAAATCAATTTAAGTAATACAAATTTCAAAATGACTATGTAAACTACGATAGGTTAGGTTTGGGTCAGGTTAGGTTAGGTTAGGTTAGAGTTTAGTTGCAAATAACTTTTTTAATTTTCAAGCCGATTGCGGAGTTCGACCCCTCTGAAGGAAGGTATCGACGAGATCTACACGAATAAACAATAAAAACGCTGAGTTACTATACTAAATTTTTAAGTTTTAGACCAAAAACCCAGATTTCGATGCACCAAAAACGATGTAAATTTGCTAGTGCGGTAGCTGATTGAGGAGTCAGAAGGAGCGCCTCAATGCGTTTGACAAAATAAAATCAATTTAAGTAATACAAATTTTCAAAATGACTATGTAAACTACGATAGGTTAGGTTTGGGTCAGGTTAGGTTAGGTTAGGTTAGAGTTTAGTTGCAAATAACTTTTTTATTTTCAAGCCGATTGCGGAGTTCGACCCCTCTGAAGGAAGGTATCGACGAGATCTACACGAATAAACAATAAAAACGCTGAGTTACTATACTAAATTTTTAAGTTTTAGACCAAAAACCCAGATTTCGATGCACCAAAAACGATGTAAATTTGCTAGTGCGGTAGCTGATTGAGGAGTCAGAAGGAGCGCCTCAATGCGTTTGACAAAATAAAATCAATTTAAGTAATACAAATTTTCAAAATGACTATGTAAACTACGATAGGTTAGGTTTGGTCAGGTTAGGTTAGGTTAGGTTAGAGTTTAGTTGCAAATAACTTTTTTATTTTCAAGCCGATTGCGGAGTTCGACCCCTCTGAAGGAAGGTATCGACGAGATCTACACGAATAAACAATAAAAACGCTGAGTTACTATACTAAATTTTTAAGTTTTAGACCAAAAACCCAGATTTCGATGCACCAAAAACGATGTAAATTTGCTAGTGCGGTAGCTGATTGAGGAGTCAGAAGGAGCGCCTCAATGCGTTTGACAAAATAAAATCAATTTAAGTAATACAAATTTTCAAAATGACTATGTAAACTACGATAGGTTAGGTTTGGGTCAGGTTAGGTTAGGTTAGGTTAGAGTTTAGTTGCAAATAACTTTTTTATTTTCAAGCCGATTGCGGAGTTCGACCCCTCTGAAGGAAGGTATCGACGAGATCTACACGAATAAACAATAAAAACGCTGAGTTACTATACTAAATTTTTAAGTTTTAGACCAAAAACCCAGATTTCGATGCACCAAAAACGATGTAAATTTGCTAGTGCGGTAGCTGATTGAGGAGTCAGAAGGAGCGCCTCAATGCGTTTGACAAAATAAAATCAATTTAAGTAATACAAATTTTCAAAATGACTATGTAAACTACGATAGGTTAGGTTTGGGTCAGGTTAGGTTAGGTTAGGTTAGAGTTTAGTTGCAAATAACTTTTTTATTTTCAAGCCGATTGCGGAGTTCGACCCCTCTGAAGGAAGGTATCGACGAGATCTACACGAATAAACAATAAAAACGCTGAGTTACTATACTAAATTTTTAAGTTTTAGACCAAAAACCCAGATTTCGATGCACCAAAAACGATGTAAATTTGCTAGTGCGGTAGCTGATTGAGGAGTCAGAAGGAGCGCCTCAATGCGTTTGACAAAATAAAATCAATTTAAGTAATACAAATTTTCAAAATGACTATGTAAACTACGATAGGTTAGGTTTGGGTCAGGTTAGGTTAGGTTAGGTTAGAGTTTAGTTGCAAATAACTTTTTTATTTTCAAGCCGATTGCGGAGTTCGACCCCTCTGAAGGAAGGTATCGACGAGATCTACACGAATAAACAATAAAAACGCTGAGTTACTATACTAAATTTTAAGTTTTAGACCAAAAACCCAGATTTCGATGCACCAAAAACGATGTAAATTTGCTAGTGCGGTAGCTGATTGAGGAGTCAGAAGGAGCGCCTCAATGCGTTTGACAAAATAAAATCAATTTAAGTAATACAAATTTTCAAATGACTATGTAAACTACGATAGGTTAGGTTTGGGTCAGGTTAGGTTAGGTTAGGGGGTTAGAGTTTAGTTGCAAATAACTTTTTTATTTTCAAGCCGATTGCGGAGTTCGACCCCTCTGAAGGAAGGTATCGACGAGATCTACACGAATAAACAATAAAAACGCTGAGTTACTATACTAAATTTTTAAGTTTTAGACCAAAAACCCAGATTTCGATGCACCAAAAACGATTTAAATTTGCTAGTGCGGTAGCTGATTGAGGAGTCAGAAGGAGCGCCTCAATGCGTTTGACAAAATAAAATCAATTTAAGTAATACAAATTTTCAAAATGACTATGTAAACTACGATAGGTTAGGTTTGGGTCAGGTTAGGTTAGGTTAGGTTAGAGTTTAGTTGCAAATAACTTTTTTATTTTCAAGCCGATTGCGGAGTTCGACCCCTCTGAAGGAAGGTATCGACGAGATCTACACGAATAAACAATAAAAACGCTGAGTTACTGTACTAAATTTTTAAGTTTTAGACCAAAAACACAGATTTCGATGCACCAAAAACGATGTAAATTTGCTAGTGCGGTAGCTGATTGAGGAGTCAGAAGGAGCGCCTCAATGCGTTTGACAAAATAAAATCAATTTAAGTAATACAAATTTTCAAAATGACTATGTAAACTACGATAGGTTAGGTTTGGGTCAGGTTAGGTTAGGTTAGGTTAGAGTTTAGTTGCAAATAACTTTTTTATTTTCAAGCCGATTGCGGAGTTCGACCCCTCTGAAGGAAGGTATCGACGAGATCTACACGAATAAACAATAAAAACGCTGAGTTACTATACTAAATTTTTAAGTTTTAGACCAAAAACCCAGATTTCGATGCACCAAAAACGATGTAAATTTGCTAGTGCGGTAGCTGATTGAGGAGTCAGAAGGAGCGCCTCAATGCGTTTGACAAAATAAAATCAATTTAAGTAATACAAATTTTCAAAATGACTATGTAAACTACGATAGGTTAGGTTTGGGTCAGGTTAGGTTAGGTTAGGTTAGAGTTTAGTTGCAAATAACTTTTTTATTTTCAAGCCGATTGCGGAGTTCGACCCCCTCTGAAGGAAGGTATCGACGAGATCTACACGAATAAACAATAAAAACGCTGAGTTACTATACTAAATTTTTAAGTTTTAGACCAAAAACCCAGATTTCGATGCACCAAAAACGATGTAAATTTGCTAGTGCGGTAGCTGATTGAGGAGTCAGAAGGAGCGCCTCAATGCGTTTGACAAAATAAAATCAATTTAAGTAATACAAATTTTCAAAATGACTATGTAAACTACGATAGGTTAGGTTTGGGTCAGGTTAGGTTAGGTTAGGTTAGAGTTTAGTTGCAAATAACTTTTTTATTTTCAAGCCGATTGCGGAGTTCGACCCCTCTGAAGGAAGGTATCGACGAGATCTACACGAATAAACAATAAAAACGCTGAGTTACTATACTAAATTTTTAAGTTTTAGACCAAAAACCCAGATTTCGATGCACCAAAAACGATGTAAATTTGCTAGTGCGGTAGCTGATTGAGGAGTCAGAAGGAGCGCCTCAATGCGTTTGACAAAATAAAATCAATTCAAGTAATACAAATTTTCAAAATGACTATGTAAACTACGATAGGTTAGGTTTGGGTCAGGTTAGGTTAGGTTAGGTTAGAGTTTAGTTGCAAATAACTTTTTTATTTTCAAGCCGATTGCGGAGTTCGACCCCTCTGAAGGAAGGTATCGACGAGATCTACACGAATAAACAATAAAAACGCTGAGTTACTATACTAAATTTTTAAGTTTTAGACCAAAAACCCAGATTTCGATGCACCAAAAACGATTTAAATTTGCTAGTGCGGTAGCTGATTGAGGAGTCAGAAGGAGCGCCTCAATGCGTTTGACAAAATAAAATCAATTTAAGTAATACAAATTTTCAAAATGACTATGTAAACTACGATAGGTTAGGTTTGGGTCAGGTTAGGTTAGGTTAGGTTAGAGTTTAGTTGCAAATAACTTTTTTATTTTCAAGCCGATTGCGGAGTTCGACCCCTCTGAAGGAAGGTATCGACGAGATCTACACGAATAAACAATAAAAACGCTGAGTTACTATACTAAATTTTAAGTTTTAGACCAAAAACCCAGATTTCGATGCACCAAAAACGATGTAAATTTGCTAGTGCGGTAGCTGATTGAGGAGTCAGAAGGAGCGCCTCAATGCGTTTGACAAAATAAAATCAATTTAAGTAATACAAATTTTCAAATGACTATGTAAACTACGATAGGTTAGGTTTGGGTCAGGTTAGGTTAGGTTAGGTTAGAGTTTAGTTGCAAATAACTTTTTTATTTTCAAGCCGATTGCGGAGTTCGACCCCTCTGAAGGAAGGTATCGACGAGATCTACACGAATAAACAATAAAAACGCTGAGTTACTATACTAAATTTTTAAGTTTTAGACCAAAAACCCAGATTTCGATGCACCAAAAACGATGTAAATTTGCTAGTGCGGTAGCTGATTGAGGAGTCAGAAGGAGCGCCTCAATGCGTTTGACAAAATAAAATCAATTTAAGTAATACAAATTTTCAAAATGACTATGTAAACTACGATAGGTTAGGTTTGGGTCAGGTTAGGTTAGGTTAGGTTAGAGTTTAGTTGCAAATAACTTTTTTATTTTCAAGCCGATTGCGGAGTTCGACCCCTCTGAAGGAAGGTATCGACGAGATCTACACGAATAAACAATAAAAACGCTGAGTTACTATACTAAATTTTTAAGTTTTAGACCAAAAACCCAGATTTCGATGCACCAAAAACGATTTAAATTTGCTAGTGCGGTAGCTGATTGAGGAGTCAGAAGGAGCGCCTCAATGCGTTTGACAAAATAAAATCAATTTAAGTAATACAAATTTTCAAAATGACTATGTAAACTACGATAGGTTAGGTTTGGGTCAGGTTAGGTTAGGTTAGGTTAGAGTTTAGTTGCAAATAACTTTTTTATTTTCAAGCCGATTGCGGAGTTCGACCCCTCTGAAGGAAGGTATCGACGAGATCTACACGAATAAACAATAAAAACGCTGAGTTACTATACTAAATTTTTAAGTTTTAGACCAAAAACCCAGATTTCGATGCACCAAAAACGATGTAAATTTGCTAGTGCGGTAGCTGATTGAGGAGTCAGAAGGAGCGCCTCAATGCGTTTGACAAAATAAAATCAATTTAAGTAATACAAATTTTCAAAATGACTATGTAAACTACGATAGGTTAGGTTTGGGTCAGGTTAGGTTAGGTTAGGTTAGAGTTTAGTTGCAAATAACTTTTTTATTTTCAAGCCGATTGCGGAGTTCGACCCCTCTGAAGGAAGGTATCGACGAGATCTACACGAATAAACAATAAAAACGCTGAGTTACTATACTAAATTTTTAAGTTTTAGACCAAAAACCCAGATTTCGATGCACCAAAAACGATGTAAATTTGCTAGTGCGGTAGCTGATTGAGGAGTCAGAAGGAGCGCCTCAATGCGTTTGACAAAATAAAATCAATTTAAGTAATACAAATTTTCAAAATGACTATGTAAACTACGATAGGTTAGGTTTGGGTCAGGTTAGGTTAGGTTAGGTTAGAGTTTAGTTGCAAATAACTTTTTTATTTTCAAGCCGATTGCGGAGTTCGACCCCTCTGAAGGAAGGTATCGACGAGATCTACACGAATAAACAATAAAAACGCTGAGTTACTATACTAAATTTTTAAGTTTTAGACCAAAAACCCAGATTTCGATGCACCAAAAACGATGTAAATTTGCTAGTGCGGTAGCTGATTGAGGAGTCAGAAGGAGCGCCTCAATGCGTTTGACAAAATAAAATCAATTTAAGTAATACAAATTTTCAAAATGACTATGTAAACTACGATAGGTTAGGTTTGGGTCAGGTTAGGTTAGGTTAGGTTAGAGTTTAGTTGCAAATAACTTTTTTATTTTCAAGCCGATTGCGGAGTTCGACCCCTCTGAAGGAAGGTATCGACGAGATCTACACGAATAAACAATAAAAACGCTGAGTTACTATACTAAATTTTAAGTTTTAGACCAAAAACCCAGATTTCGATGCACCAAAAACGATTTAAATTTGCTAGTGCGGTAGCTGATTGAGGAGTCAGAAGGAGCGCCTCAATGCGTTTGACAAAATAAAATCAATTTAAGTAATACAAATTTTCAAAATGACTATGTAAACTACGATAGGTTAGGTTTGGGTCAGGTTAGGTTAGGTTAGGTTAGAGTTTAGTTGCAAATAACTTTTTTATTTTCAAGCCGATTGCGGAGTTCGACCCCTCTGAAGGAAGGTATCGACGAGATCTACACGAATAAACAATAAAAACGCTGAGTTACTATACTAAATTTTTAAGTTTTAGACCAAAAACCCAGATTTCGATGCACCAAAAACGATGTAAATTTGCTAGTGCGGTAGCTGATTGAGGAGTCAGAAGGAGCGCCTCAATGCGTTTGACAAAATAAAATCAATTTAAGTAATACAAATTTTCAAAATGACTATGTAAACTACGATAGGTTAGGTTTGGGTCAGGTTAGGTTAGGTTAGGTTAGAGTTTAGTTGCAAATAACTTTTTTATTTTCAAGCCGATTGCGGAGTTCGACCCCTCTGAAGGAAGGTATCGACGAGATCTACACGAATAAACAATAAAAACGCTGAGTTACTATACTAAATTTTTAAGTTTTAGACCAAAAACCCAGATTTCGATGCACCAAAAACGATGTAAATTTGCTAGTGCGGTAGCTGATTGAGGAGTCAGAAGGAGCGCCTCAATGCGTTTGACAAAATAAAATCAATTTAAGTAATACAAATTTTCAAAATGACTATGTAAACTACGATAGGTTAGGTTTGGGTCAGGTTAGGTTAGGTTAGGTTAGAGTTTAGTTGCAAATAACTTTTTTATTTTCAAGCCGATTGCGGAGTTCGACCCCTCTGAAGGAAGGTATCGACGAGATCTACACGAATAAACAATAAAAACGCTGAGTTACTATACTAAATTTTTAAGTTTTAGACCAAAAACCCAGATTTCGATGCACCAAAAACGATTTAAATTTGCTAGTGCGGTAGCTGATTGAGGAGTCAGAAGGAGCGCCTCAATGCGTTTGACAAAATAAAATCAATTTAAGTAATACAAATTTTCAAAATGACTATGTAAACTACGATAGGTTAGGTTTGGGTCAGGTTAGGTTAGGTTAGGTTAGAGTTTAGTTGCAAATAACTTTTTTATTTTCAAGCCGATTGCGGAGTTCGACCCCTCTGAAGGAAGGTATCGACGAGATCTACACGAATAAACAATAAAAACGCTGAGTTACTGTACTAAATTTTTAAGTTTTAGACCAAAAACACAGATTTCGATGCACCAAAAACGATGTAAATTTGCTAGTGCGGTAGCTGATTGAGGAGTCAGAAGGAGCGCCTCAATGCGTTTGACAAAATAAAATCAATTTAAGTAATACAAATTTTCAAAATGACTATGTAAACTACGATAGGTTAGGTTTGGGTCAGGTTAGGTTAGGTTAGGTTAGAGTTTAGTTGCAAATAACTTTTTTATTTTCAAGCCGATTGCGGAGTTCGACCCCTCTGAAGGAAGGTATCGACGAGATCTACACGAATAAACAATAAAAACGCTGAGTTACTATACTAAATTTTTAAGTTTTAGACCAAAAACCCAGATTTCGATGCACCAAAAACGATGTAAATTTGCTAGTGCGGTAGCTGATTGAGGAGTCAGAAGGAGCGCCTCAATGCGTTTGACAAAATAAAATCAATTTAAGTAATACAAATTTTCAAAATGACTATGTAAACTACGATAGGTTAGGTTTGGGTCAGGTTAGGTTAGGTTAGGTTAGAGTTTAGTTGCAAATAACTTTTTTATTTTCAAGCCGATTGCGGAGTTCGACCCCTCTGAAGGAAGGTATCGACGAGATCTACACGAATAAACAATAAAAACGCTGAGTTACTATACTAAATTTTTAAGTTTTAGACCAAAAACCCAGATTTCGATGCACCAAAAACGATGTAAATTTGCTAGTGCGGTAGCTGATTGAGGAGTCAGAAGGAGCGCCTCAATGCGTTTGACAAAATAAAATCAATTTAAGTAATACAAATTTTCAAAATGACTATGTAAACTACGATAGGTTAGGTTTGGGTCAGGTTAGGTTAGGTTAGGTTAGAGTTTAGTTGCAAATAACTTTTTTATTTTCAAGCCGATTGCGGAGTTCGACCCCTCTGAAGGAAGGTATCGACGAGATCTACACGAATAAACAATAAAAACGCTGAGTTACTATACTAAATTTTTAAGTTTTAGACCAAAAACCCAGATTTCGATGCACCAAAAACGATTTAAATTTGCTAGTGCGGTAGCTGATTGAGGAGTCAGAAGGAGCGCCTCAATGCGTTTGACAAAATAAAATCAATTTAAGTAATACAAATTTTCAAAATGACTATGTAAACTACGATAGGTTAGGTTTGGGTCAGGTTAGGTTAGGTTAGGTTAGAGTTTAGTTGCAAATAACTTTTTTATTTTCAAGCCGATTGCGGAGTTCGACCCCTCTGAAGGAAGGTATCGACGAGATCTACACGAATAAACAATAAAAACGCTGAGTTACTGTACTAAATTTTTAAGTTTTAGACCAAAAACACAGATTTCGATGCACCAAAAACGATGTAAATTTGCTAGTGCGGTAGCTGATTGAGGAGTCAGAAGGAGCGCCTCAATGCGTTTGACAAAATAAAATCAATTTAAGTAATACAAATTTTCAAAATGACTATGTAAACTACGATAGGTTAGGTTTGGGTCAGGTTAGGTTAGGTTAGGTTAGAGTTTAGTTGCAAATAACTTTTTTATTTTCAAGCCGATTGCGGAGTTCGACCCCTCTGAAGGAAGGTATCGACGAGATCTACACGAATAAACAATAAAAACGCTGAGTTACTATACTAAATTTTTAAGTTTTAGACCAAAAACCCAGATTTCGATGCACCAAAAACGATTTAAATTTGCTAGTGCGGTAGCTGATTGAGGAGTCAGAAGGAGCGCCTCAATGCGTTTGACAAAATAAAATCAATTTAAGTAATACAAATTTTCAAAATGACTATGTAAACTACGATAGGTTAGGTTTGGGTCAGGTTAGGTTAGGTTAGGTTAGAGTTTAGTTGCAAATAACTTTTTTATTTTCAAGCCGATTGCGGAGTTCGACCCCTCTGAAGGAAGGTATCGACGAGATCTACACGAATAAACAATAAAAACGCTGAGTTACTGTACTAAATTTTTAAGTTTTAGACCAAAAACCCAGATTTCGATGCACCAAAAACGATGTAAATTTGCTAGTGCGGTAGCTGATTGAGGAGTCAGAAGGAGCGCCTCAATGCGTTTGACAAAATAAAATCAATTTAAGTAATACAAATTTTCAAAATGACTATGTAAACTACGATAGGTTAGGTTTGGGTCAGGTTAGGTTAGGTTAGGTTAGAGTTTAGTTGCAAATAACTTTTTTATTTTCAAGCCGATTGCGGAGTTCGACCCCTCTGAAGGAAGGTATCGACGAGATCTACACGAATAAACAATAAAAACGCTGAGTTACTATACTAAATTTTTAAGTTTTAGACCAAAAACCCAGATTTCGATGCACCAAAAACGATGTAAATTTGCTAGTGCGGTAGCTGATTGAGGAGTCAGAAGGAGCGCCTCAATGCGTTTGACAAAATAAAATCAATTTAAGTAATACAAATTTTCAAAATGACTATGTAAACTACGATAGGTTAGGTTTGGGTCAGGTTAGGTTAGGTTAGGTTAGAGTTTAGTTGCAAATAACTTTTTTATTTTCAAGCCGATTGCGGAGTTCGACCCCTCTGAAGGAAGGTATCGACGAGATCTACACGAATAAACAATAAAAACGCTGAGTTACTATACTAAATTTTTAAGTTTTAGACCAAAAACCCAGATTTCGATGCACCAAAAACGATTTAAATTTGCTAGTGCGGTAGCTGATTGAGGAGTCAGAAGGAGCGCCTCAATGCGTTTGACAAAATAAAATCAATTTAAGTAATACAAATTTTCAAAATGACTATGTAAACTACGATAGGTTAGGTTTGGGTCAGGTTAGGTTAGGTTAGGTTAGAGTTTAGTTGCAAATAACTTTTTTATTTTCAAGCCGATTGCGGAGTTCGACCCCTCTGAAGGAAGGTATCGACGAGATCTACACGAATAAACAATAAAAACGCTGAGTTACTATACTAAATTTTTAAGTTTTAGACCAAAAACCCAGATTTCGATGCACCAAAAACGATGTAAATTTGCTAGTGCGGTAGCTGATTGAGGAGTCAGAAGGAGCGCCTCAATGCGTTTGACAAAATAAAATCAATTTAAGTAATACAAATTTTCAAAATGACTATGTAAACTACGATAGGTTAGGTTTGGGTCAGGTTAGGTTAGGTTAGGTTAGAGTTTAGTTGCAAATAACTTTTTTATTTTCAAGCCGATTGCGGAGTTCGACCCCTCTGAAGGAAGGTATCGACGAGATCTACACGAATAAACAATAAAAACGCTGAGTTACTGTACTAAATTTTTAAGTTTTAGACCAAAAACCCAGATTTCGATGCACCAAAAACGATGTAAATTTGCTAGTGCGGTAGCTGATTGAGGAGTCAGAAGGAGCGCCTCAATGCGTTTGACAAAATAAAATCAATTTAAGTAATACAAATTTTCAAAATGACTATGTAAACTACGATAGGTTAGGTTTGGGTCAGGTTAGGTTAGGTTAGGTTAGAGTTTAGTTGCAAATAACTTTTTTATTTTCAAGCCGATTGCGGAGTTCGACCCCTCTGAAGGAAGGTATCGACGAGATCTACACGAATAAACAATAAAAACGCTGAGTTACTGTACTAAATTTTTAAGTTTTAGACCAAAAACCCAGATTTCGATGCACCAAAAACGATGTAAATTTGCTAGTGCGGTAGCTGATTGAGGAGTCAGAAGGAGCGCCTCAATGCGTTTGACAAAATAAAATCAATTTAAGTAATACAAATTTTCAAAATGACTATGTAAACTACGATAGGTTAGGTTTGGGTCAGGTTAGGTTAGGTTAGGTTAGAGTTTAGTTGCAAATAACTTTTTTATTTTCAAGCCGATTGCGGAGTTCGACCCCTCTGAAGGAAGGTATCGACGAGATCTACACGAATAAACAATAAAAACGCTGAGTTACTATACTAAATTTTTAAGTTTTAGACCAAAAACCCAGATTTCGATGCACCAAAAACGATGTAAATTTGCTAGTGCGGTAGCTGATTGAGGAGTCAGAAGGAGCGCCTCAATGCGTTTGACAAAATAAAATCAATTTAAGTAATACAAATTTTCAAAATGACTATGTAAACTACGATAGGTTAGGTTTGGGTCAGGTTAGGTTAGGTTAGGTTAGAGTTTAGTTGCAAATAACTTTTTTATTTTCAAGCCGATTGCGGAGTTCGACCCCTCTGAAGGAAGGTATCGACGAGATCTACACGAATAAACAATAAAAACGCTGAGTTACTATACTAAATTTTTAAGTTTTAGACCAAAAACCCAGATTTCGATGCACCAAAAACGATTTAAATTTGCTAGTGCGGTAGCTGATTGAGGAGTCAGAAGGAGCGCCTCAATGCGTTTGACAAAATAAAATCAATTTAAGTAATACAAATTTTCAAAATGACTATGTAAACTACGATATGTTAGGTTTGGGTCAGGTTAGGTTAGGTTAGGTTAGAGTTTAGTTGCAAATAACTTTTTTATTTTCAAGCCGATTGCGGAGTTCGACCCCTCTGAAGGAAGGTATCGACGAGATCTACACGAATAAACAATAAAAACGCTGAGTTACTATACTAAATTTTTAAGTTTTAGACCAAAAACCCAGATTTCGATGCACCAAAAACGATTTAAATTTGCTAGTGCGGTAGCTGATTGAGGAGTCAGAAGGAGCGCCTCAATGCGTTTGACAAAATAAAATCAATTTAAGTAATACAAATTTTCAAAATGACTATGTAAACTACGATAGGTTAGGTTTGGGTCAGGTTAGGTTAGGTTAGGTTAGAGTTTAGTTGCAAATAACTTTTTTATTTTCAAGCCGATTGCGGAGTTCGACCCCTCTGAAGGAAGGTATCGACGAGATCTACACGAATAAACAATAAAAACGCTGAGTTACTATACTAAATTTTTAAGTTTTAGACCAAAAACCCAGATTTCGATGCACCAAAAACGATGTAAATTTGCTAGTGCGGTAGCTGATTGAGGAGTCAGAAGGAGCGCCTCAATGCGTTTGACAAAATAAAATCAATTTAAGTAATACAAATTTTCAAAATGACTATGTAAACTACGATAGGTTAGGTTTGGGTCAGGTTAGGTTAGGTTAGGTTAGAGTTTAGTTGCAAATAACTTTTTTATTTTCAAGCCGATTGCGGAGTTCGACCCCTCTGAAGGAAGGTATCGACGAGATCTACACGAATAAACAATAAAAACGCTGAGTTACTATACTAAATTTTTAAGTTTTAGACCAAAAACCCAGATTTCGATGCACCAAAAACGATGTAAATTTGCTAGTGCGGTAGCTGATTGAGGAGTCAGAAGGAGCGCCTCAATGCGTTTGACAAAATAAAATCAATTTAAGTAATACAAATTTTCAAAATGACTATGTAAACTACGATAGGTTAGGTTTGGGTCAGGTTAGGTTAGGTTAGGTTAGAGTTTAGTTGCAAATAACTTTTTTATTTTCAAGCCGATTGCGGAGTTCGACCCCTCTGAAGGAAGGTATCGACGAGATCTACACGAATAAACAATAAAAACGCTGAGTTACTATACTAAATTTTTAAGTTTTAGACCAAAAACCCAGATTTCGATGCACCAAAAACGATTTAAATTTGCTAGTGCGGTAGCTGATTGAGGAGTCAGAAGGAGCGCCTCAATGCGTTTGACAAAATAAAATCAATTTAAGTAATACAAATTTTCAAAATGACTATGTAAACTACGATAGGTTAGGTTTGGGTCAGGTTAGGTTAGGTTAGGTTAGAGTTTAGTTGCAAATAACTTTTTTATTTTCAAGCCGATTGCGGAGTTCGACCCCTCTGAAGGAAGGTATCGACGAGATCTACACGAATAAACAATAAAAACGCTGAGTTACTGTACTAAATTTTTAAGTTTTAGACCAAAAACACAGATTTCGATGCACCAAAAACGATGTAAATTTGCTAGTGCGGTAGCTGATTGAGGAGTCAGAAGGAGCGCCTCAATGCGTTTGACAAAATAAAATCAATTTAAGTAATACAAATTTTCAAAATGACTATGTAAACTACGATAGGTTAGGTTTGGGTCAGGTTAGGTTAGGTTAGGTTAGAGTTTAGTTGCAAATAACTTTTTTATTTTCAAGCCGATTGCGGAGTTCGACCCCTCTGAAGGAAGGTATCGACGAGATCTACACGAATAAACAATAAAAACGCTGAGTTACTATACTAAATTTTTAAGTTTTAGACCAAAAACCCAGATTTCGATGCACCAAAAACGATGTAAATTTGCTAGTGCGGTAGCTGATTGAGGAGTCAGAAGGAGCGCCTCAATGCGTTTGACAAAATAAAATCAATTTAAGTAATACAAATTTTCAAAATGACTATGTAAACTACGATAGGTTAGGTTTGGGTCAGGTTAGGTTAGGTTAGGTTAGAGTTTAGTTGCAAATAACTTTTTTATTTTCAAGCCGATTGCGGAGTTCGACCCCTCTGAAGGAAGGTATCGACGAGATCTACACGAATAAACAATAAAAACGCTGAGTTACTATACTAAATTTTTAAGTTTTAGACCAAAAACCCAGATTTCGATGCACCAAAAACGATGTAAATTTGCTAGTGCGGTAGCTGATTGAGGAGTCAGAAGGAGCGCCTCAATGCGTTTGACAAAATAAAATCAATTTAAGTAATACAAATTTTCAAAATGACTATGTAAACTACGATAGGTTAGGTTTGGGTCAGGTTAGGTTAGGTTAGGTTAGAGTTTAGTTGCAAATAACTTTTTTATTTTCAAGCCGATTGCGGAGTTCGACCCCTCTGAAGGAAGGTATCGACGAGATCTACACGAATAAACAATAAAAACGCTGAGTTACTATACTAAATTTTTAAGTTTTAGACCAAAAACCCAGATTTCGATGCACCAAAAACGATTTAAATTTGCTAGTGCGGTAGCTGATTGAGGAGTCAGAAGGAGCGCCTCAATGCGTTTGACAAAATAAAATCAATTTAAGTAATACAAATTTTCAAAATGACTATGTAAACTACGATAGGTTAGGTTTGGGTCAGGTTAGGTTAGGTTAGGTTAGAGTTTAGTTGCAAATAACTTTTTTATTTTCAAGCCGATTGCGGAGTTCGACCCCTCTGAAGGAAGGTATCGACGAGATCTACACGAATAAACAATAAAAACGCTGAGTTACTGTACTAAATTTTTAAGTTTTAGACCAAAAACACAGATTTCGATGCACCAAAAACGATGTAAATTTGCTAGTGCGGTAGCTGATTGAGGAGTCAGAAGGAGCGCCTCAATGCGTTTGACAAAATAAAATCAATTTAAGTAATACAAATTTTCAAAATGACTATGTAAACTACGATAGGTTAGGTTTGGGTCAGGTTAGGTTAGGTTAGGTTAGAGTTTAGTTGCAAATAACTTTTTTATTTTCAAGCCGATTGCGGAGTTCGACCCCTCTGAAGGAAGGTATCGACGAGATCTACACGAATAAACAATAAAAACGCTGAGTTACTATACTAAATTTTTAAGTTTTAGACCAAAAACCCAGATTTCGATGCACCAAAAACGATTTAAATTTGCTAGTGCGGTAGCTGATTGAGGAGTCAGAAGGAGCGCCTCAATGCGTTTGACAAAATAAAATCAATTTAAGTAATACAAATTTTCAAAATGACTATGTAAACTACGATAGGTTAGGTTTGGGTCAGGTTAGGTTAGGTTAGGTTAGAGTTTAGTTGCAAATAACTTTTTTATTTTCAAGCCGATTGCGGAGTTCGACCCCTCTGAAGGAAGGTATCGACGAGATCTACACGAATAAACAATAAAAACGCTGAGTTACTGTACTAAATTTTTAAGTTTTAGACCAAAAACCCAGATTTCGATGCACCAAAAACGATGTAAATTTGCTAGTGCGGTAGCTGATTGAGGAGTCAGAAGGAGCGCCTCAATGCGTTTGACAAAATAAAATCAATTTAAGTAATACAAATTTTCAAAATGACTATGTAAACTACGATAGGTTAGGTTTGGGTCAGGTTAGGTTAGGTTAGGTTAGAGTTTAGTTGCAAATAACTTTTTTATTTTCAAGCCGATTGCGGAGTTCGACCCCTCTGAAGGAAGGTATCGACGAGATCTACACGAATAAACAATAAAAACGCTGAGTTACTATACTAAATTTTTAAGTTTTAGACCAAAAACCCAGATTTCGATGCACCAAAAACGATGTAAATTTGCTAGTGCGGTAGCTGATTGAGGAGTCAGAAGGAGCGCCTCAATGCGTTTGACAAAATAAAATCAATTTAAGTAATACAAATTTTCAAAATGACTATGTAAACTACGATAGGTTAGGTTTGGGTCAGGTTAGGTTAGGTTAGGTTAGAGTTTAGTTGCAAATAACTTTTTTATTTTCAAGCCGATTGCGGAGTTCGACCCCTCTGAAGGAAGGTATCGACGAGATCTACACGAATAAACAATAAAAACGCTGAGTTACTATACTAAATTTTTAAGTTTTAGACCAAAAACCCAGATTTCGATGCACCAAAAACGATTTAAATTTGCTAGTGCGGTAGCTGATTGAGGAGTCAGAAGGAGCGCCTCAATGCGTTTGACAAAATAAAATCAATTTAAGTAATACAAATTTTCAAAATGACTATGTAAACTACGATAGGTTAGGTTTGGGTCAGGTTAGGTTAGGTTAGGTTAGAGTTTAGTTGCAAATAACTTTTTTATTTTCAAGCCGATTGCGGAGTTCGACCCCTCTGAAGGAAGGTATCGACGAGATCTACACGAATAAACAATAAAAACGCTGAGTTACTATACTAAATTTTTAAGTTTTAGACCAAAAACCCAGATTTCGATGCACCAAAAACGATGTAAATTTGCTAGTGCGGTAGCTGATTGAGGAGTCAGAAGGAGCGCCTCAATGCGTTTGACAAAATAAAATCAATTTAAGTAATACAAATTTTCAAAATGACTATGTAAACTACGATAGGTTAGGTTTGGGTCAGGTTAGGTTAGGTTAGGTTAGAGTTTAGTTGCAAATAACTTTTTTATTTTCAAGCCGATTGCGGAGTTCGACCCCTCTGAAGGAAGGTATCGACGAGATCTACACGAATAAACAATAAAAACGCTGAGTTACTGTACTAAATTTTTAAGTTTTAGACCAAAAACCCAGATTTCGATGCACCAAAAACGATGTAAATTTGCTAGTGCGGTAGCTGATTGAGGAGTCAGAAGGAGCGCCTCAATGCGTTTGACAAAATAAAATCAATTTAAGTAATACAAATTTTCAAAATGACTATGTAAACTACGATAGGTTAGGTTTGGGTCAGGTTAGGTTAGGTTAGGTTAGAGTTTAGTTGCAAATAACTTTTTTATTTTCAAGCCGATTGCGGAGTTCGACCCCTCTGAAGGAAGGTATCGACGAGATCTACACGAATAAACAATAAAAACGCTGAGTTACTGTACTAAATTTTTAAGTTTTAGACCAAAAACCCAGATTTCGATGCACCAAAAACGATGTAAATTTGCTAGTGCGGTAGCTGATTGAGGAGTCAGAAGGAGCGCCTCAATGCGTTTGACAAAATAAAATCAATTTAAGTAATACAAATTTTCAAAATGACTATGTAAACTACGATAGGTTAGGTTTGGGTCAGGTTAGGTTAGGTTAGGTTAGAGTTTAGTTGCAAATAACTTTTTTATTTTCAAGCCGATTGCGGAGTTCGACCCCTCTGAAGGAAGGTATCGACGAGATCTACACGAATAAACAATAAAAACGCTGAGTTACTATACTAAATTTTTAAGTTTTAGACCAAAAACCCAGATTTCGATGCACCAAAAACGATGTAAATTTGCTAGTGCGGTAGCTGATTGAGGAGTCAGAAGGAGCGCCTCAATGCGTTTGACAAAATAAAATCAATTTAAGTAATACAAATTTTCAAAATGACTATGTAAACTACGATAGGTTAGGTTTGGGTCAGGTTAGGTTAGGTTAGGTTAGAGTTTAGTTGCAAATAACTTTTTTATTTTCAAGCCGATTGCGGAGTTCGACCCCTCTGAAGGAAGGTATCGACGAGATCTACACGAATAAACAATAAAAACGCTGAGTTACTATACTAAATTTTTAAGTTTTAGACCAAAAACCCAGATTTCGATGCACCAAAAACGATTTAAATTTGCTAGTGCGGTAGCTGATTGAGGAGTCAGAAGGAGCGCCTCAATGCGTTTGACAAAATAAAATCAATTTAAGTAATACAAATTTTCAAAATGACTATGTAAACTACGATATGTTAGGTTTGGGTCAGGTTAGGTTAGGTTAGGTTAGAGTTTAGTTGCAAATAACTTTTTTATTTTCAAGCCGATTGCGGAGTTCGACCCCTCTGAAGGAAGGTATCGACGAGATCTACACGAATAAACAATAAAAACGCTGAGTTACTATACTAAATTTTTAAGTTTTAGACCAAAAACCCAGATTTCGATGCACCAAAAACGATTTAAATTTGCTAGTGCGGTAGCTGATTGAGGAGTCAGAAGGAGCGCCTCAATGCGTTTGACAAAATAAAATCAATTTAAGTAATACAAATTTTCAAAATGACTATGTAAACTACGATAGGTTAGGTTTGGGTCAGGTTAGGTTAGGTTAGGTTAGAGTTTAGTTGCAAATAACTTTTTTATTTTCAAGCCGATTGCGGAGTTCGACCCCTCTGAAGGAAGGTATCGACGAGATCTACACGAATAAACAATAAAAACGCTGAGTTACTATACTAAATTTTTAAGTTTTAGACCAAAAACCCAGATTTCGATGCACCAAAAACGATGTAAATTTGCTAGTGCGGTAGCTGATTGAGGAGTCAGAAGGAGCGCCTCAATGCGTTTGACAAAATAAAATCAATTTAAGTAATACAAATTTTCAAAATGACTATGTAAACTACGATAGGTTAGGTTTGGGTCAGGTTAGGTTAGGTTAGGTTAGAGTTTAGTTGCAAATAACTTTTTTATTTTCAAGCCGATTGCGGAGTTCGACCCCTCTGAAGGAAGGTATCGACGAGATCTACACGAATAAACAATAAAAACGCTAAGTTACTATACTAAATTTTTAAGTTTTAGACCAAAAACCCAGATTTCGATGCACCAAAAACGATTTAAATTTGCTAGTGCGGTAGCTGATTGAGGAGTCAGAAGGAGCGCCTCAATGCGTTTGACAAAATAAAATCAATTTAAGTAATACAAATTTTCAAAATGACTATGTAAACTACGATAGGTTATGTTTGGGTCAGGTTAGGTTAGGTTAGGTTAGAGTTTAGTTGCAAATAACTTTTTTATTTTCAAGCCGATTGCGGAGTTCGACCCCTCTGAAGGAAGGTATCGACGAGATCTACACGAATAAACAATAAAAACGCTGAGTTACTATACTAAATTTTTAAGTTTTAGACCAAAAACCCAGATTTCGATGCACCAAAAACGATGTAAATTTGCTAGTGCGGTAGCTGATTGAGGAGTCAGAAGGAGCGCCTCAATGCGTTTGACAAAATAAAATCAATTTAAGTAATACAAATTTTCAAAATGACTATGTAAACTACGATAGGTTAGGTTTGGGTCAGGTTAGGTTAGGTTAGGTTAGAGTTTAGTTGCAAATAACTTTTTTATTTTCAAGCCGATTGCGGAGTTCGACCCCTCTGAAGGAAGGTATCGACGAGATCTACACGAATAAACAATAAAAACGCTGAGTTACTATACTAAATTTTTAAGTTTTAGACCAAAAACCCAGATTTCGATGCACCAAAAACGATTTAAATTTGCTAGTGCGGTAGCTGATTGAGGAGTCAGAAGGAGCGCCTCAATGCGTTTGACAAAATAAAATCAATTTAAGTAATACAAATTTTCAAAATGACTATGTAAACTACGATAGGTTAGGTTTGGGTCAGGTTAGGTTAGGTTAGGTTAGAGTTTAGTTGCAAATAACTTTTTTATTTTCAAGCCGATTGCGGAGTTCGACCCCTCTGAAGGAAGGTATCGACGAGATCTACACGAATAAACAATAAAAACGCTGAGTTACTATACTAAATTTTTAAGTTTTAGACCAAAAACCCAGATTTCGATGCACCAAAAACGATGTAAATTTGCTAGTGCGGTAGCTGATTGAGGAGTCAGAAGGAGCGCCTCAATGCGTTTGACAAAATAAAATCAATTTAAGTAATACAAATTTTCAAAATGACTATGTAAACTACGATAGGTTAGGTTTGGGTCAGGTTAGGTTAGGTTAGAGTTTAGTTGCAAATAACTTTTTTATTTTCAAGCCGATTGCGGAGTTCGACCCCTCTGAAGGAAGGTATCGACGAGATCTACACGAATAAACAATAAAAACGCTGAGTTACTATACTAAATTTTTAAGTTTTAGACCAAAAACCCAGATTTCGATGCACCAAAAACGATTTAAATTTGCTAGTGCGGTAGCTGATTGAGGAGTCAGAAGGAGCGCCTCAATGCGTTTGACAAAATAAAATCAATTTAAGTAATACAAATTTTCAAAATGACTATGTAAACTACGATAGGTTAGGTTTGGGTCAGGTTAGGTTAGGTTAGGTTAGAGTTTAGTTGCAAATAACTTTTTTATTTTCAAGCCGATTGCGGAGTTCGACCCCTCTGAAGGAAGGTATCGACGAGATCTACACGAATAAACAATAAAAACGCTGAGTTACTATACTAAATTTTTAAGTTTTAGACCAAAAACCCAGATTTCGATGCACCAAAAACGATGTAAATTTGCTAGTGCGGTAGCTGATTGAGGAGTCAGAAGGAGCGCCTCAATGCGTTTGACAAAATAAAATCAATTTAAGTAATACAAATTTTCAAAATGACTATGTAAACTACGATAGGTTAGGTTTGGGTCAGGTTAGGTTAGGTTAGGTTAGAGTTTAGTTGCAAATAACTTTTTTATTTTCAAGCCGATTGCGGAGTTCGACCCCTTTGAAGGAAGGTATCGACGAGATCTACACGAATAAACAATAAAAACGCTGAGTTACTGTACTAAATTTTTAAGTTTTAGACCAAAAACCCAGATTTCGATGCACCAAAAACGATTTAAATTTGCTAGTGCGGTAGCTGATTGAGGAGTCAGAAGGAGCGCCTCAATGCGTTTGACAAAATAAAATCAATTTAAGTAATACAAATTTTCAAAATGACTATGTAAACTACGATAGGTTAGGTTTGGGTCAGGTTAGGTTAGGTTAGGTTAGAGTTTAGTTGCAAATAACTTTTTTATTTTCAAGCCGATTGCGGAGTTCGACCCCTCTGAAGGAAGGTATCAACGAGATCTACACGAATAAACAATAAAAACGCTGAGTTACTGTACTAAATTTTTAAGTTTTAGACCAAAAACACAGATTTCGATGCACCAAAAACGATGTAAATTTGCTAGTGCGGTAGCTGATTGAGGAGTCAGAAGGAGCGCCTCAATGCGTTTGACAAAATAAAATCAATTTAAGTAATACAAATTTTCAAAATGACTATGTAAACTACGATAGGTTAGGTTTGGGTCAGGTTAGGTTAGGTTAGGTTAGAGTTTAGTTGCAAATAACTTTTTTATTTTCAAGCCGATTGCGGAGTTCGACCCCTCTGAAGGAAGGTATCGACGAGATCTACACGAATAAACAATAAAAACGCTGAGTTACTATACTAAATTTTTAAGTTTTAGACCAAAAACCCAGATTTCGATGCACCAAAAACGATGTAAATTTGCTAGTGCGGTAGCTGATTGAGGAGTCAGAAGGAGCGCCTCAATGCGTTTGACAAAATAAAATCAATTTAAGTAATACAAATTTTCAAAATGACTATGTAAACTACGATAGGTTAGGTTTGGGTCAGGTTAGGTTAGGTTAGGTTAGAGTTTAGTTGCAAATAACTTTTTTATTTTCAAGCCGATTGCGGAGTTCGACCCCTCTGAAGGAAGGTATCGACGAGATCTACACGAATAAACAATAAAAACGCTGAGTTACTATACTAAATTTTTAAGTTTTAGACCAAAAACCCAGATTTCGATGCACCAAAAACGATTTAAATTTGCTAGTGCGGTAGCTGATTGAGGAGTCAGAAGGAGCGCCTCAATGCGTTTGACAAAATAAAATCAATTTAAGTAATACAAATTTTCAAAATGACTATGTAAACTACGATAGGTTAGGTTTGGGTCAGGTTAGGTTAGGTTAGGTTAGAGTTTAGTTGCAAATAACTTTTTTATTTTCAAGCCGATTGCGGAGTTCGACCCCTCTGAAGGAAGGTATCGACGAGATCTACACGAATAAACAATAAAAACGCTGAGTTACTATACTAAATTTTTAAGTTTTAGACCAAAAACCCAGATTTCGATGCACCAAAAACGATGTAAATTTGCTAGTGCGGTAGCTGATTGAGGAGTCAGAAGGAGCGCCTCAATGCGTTTGACAAAATAAAATCAATTTAAGTAATACAAATTTTCAAAATGACTATGTAAACTACGATAGGTTAGGTTTGGGTCAGGTTAGGTTAGGTTAGGTTAGAGTTTAGTTGCAAATAACTTTTTTATTTTCAAGCCGATTGCGGAGTTCGACCCCTCTGAAGGAAGGTATCGACGAGATCTACACGAATAAACAATAAAAACGCTGAGTTACTATACTAAATTTTTAAGTTTTAGACCAAAAACCCAGATTTCGATGCACCAAAAACGATGTAAATTTGCTAGTGCGGTAGCTGATTGAGGAGTCAGAAGGAGCGCCTCAATGCGTTTGACAAAATAAAATCAATTTAAGTAATACAAATTTTCAAAATGACTATGTAAACTACGATAGGTTAGGTTTGGGTCAGGTTAGGTTAGGTTAGGTTAGAGTTTAGTTGCAAATAACTTTTTAAGCTATTGCATAGATTCTATCGCGGGCCTTGAGCGTGGGGAGCGAATCCAGAAATTCCGTAACGAAAAAATCTGCGCTTTTATGCGGGCTTTAATAAACAATCAGCGCCATCTATCGAGAGGCATCCATTCTAAGCAACATGACAATTTTTAGAGTTGACAGATAAATAAACAATAGTTGGCTTTCTTAACAAATCCTTTATTTCGCTAATCTGAGTAAATCAATGAGTGGTCGAGTGGTAACGTCTAAAGATTCCCGATCAAGACTTACGAGATCAAGCCCTGATAATCGCATTGGCATGAATTTTTTTTTATGTTTTCTTTTCTCCTTTTAAAATTATAAATACATTTTTTTTAAGTTTTTTTTATATTGGAAGCTTACTTTGTTCGAAGAGGATTAAATAAAAGAAAAGGCAGTTACAAACAAATTGATTGATTGACTAAGTTAAACAGAAATGATGACACCAAAATACGACATTAAAAAATTTGACAAATGTAAAAAGAATATATTGATCTAGCCACCGCGCGCGGTATTACTCGCGTAACTTTTGATCCCGTGGGAATTTCGGGATAAAATATAGCCTATAACCTTTCTCAAGAGTTGGGCTATCAAATGCAAAAAGAATTTTTCAAATCCCACTTGTAGTTTCTGAGATTAGCGCGTTCAAACAAACAAACAAACAAAAAACAAACTCTTCAGCTTTATATATTAGTATAGATAATGAAAATCTAACCTGAAATTGTAAATTAATTTATCGCATAGAGTAACAAGGATTGTCTACGAGTGGAACCGGAGTCCTCACTACTAAAAACAAAAAAAAACTCCAGGCAGTGGAAGGTATTGGTGACATCTAAGAAAAATAGACATGAAGAACACATAATCTTTGTAATTGGTGGACAGCAATGTAAAGGTCTTCGTAACAGATTAGTAAGATCAAGATTTAATAATCCTTACGAAAAATATGAAGTTAAGTATATCTTTTACTATACCTTACGCAAGCACTGAGGAAATATTGACGATGCTTAAGACCCAAAGAAAGAAAAGGACAAAATAATAATCTGCGTAGGTGAACACGACACAAACCCGACAAAAGTGTTGTTAGAAACATGTTTAATTTTAAATAAATATATTAATTGCAATATTATACTTCTGAGCGAAATTAAAAATAGATTTCTTAACGAAAATAAGTTGAATGACATGATACATAATTTAAGTAAACACTTTTTTAATAGTAAATTCGTACGATTACAAGACTGCGTTTGCTACACATGGTTTGCTATATGTAAGAAAATAAATTTAATAATTGATGAATGTGATTATAGAAAAAAAATCTTGTCATTTACTAAGTATCATATTAAGAATAAACATTCAAAGGTTAAAAATATACATTCAAGTGCAGATTATAAATATAATTCAACTACTACTCAGGGTGTAACTAAAAAGGGAACAATTCCGTAAGGGAAATAATAAAACGAGCGACTAAAAAACAAATTTGGACTGGAAATAATAAAACGAGCGACTAAAAAACAAATTTGGACTGTCTTGAAAAATATATGAAAATGAACGGTTTTAAATATTAATATTGCGACTGAATTACTAAGTGAGCGACTAAAACACATATACATTGCGATGAAAGAGATAAGTTACGAGAAGGGCTCCCGCACCGGAAGGCGGAATCAGTACGGTTAGGTGCGACGACGAGCGCAGCGAGGAGGAGCATGTTAGGTTGCATATAGTTATACACGTGCGCGAGCCGAGCGAGCGAAGCGAGCGGTGCCGCGGCAGCGGCCGGCGAAGCGCCATAAACCTGGTCAGCTATTATAGTCAACCCTGGACAATCCCGACATGGTCAAAAGTGTTTTTAAGTCGCTGTTTCATTGATTCTTCGTCACTCGCTCTCAGTCGCTCACTTAATTAAAACAGTAAGCCAAATTCATTATTTTTGTCACCTAAAATTTTTATTTACAGTGACTCGATTAAATACTACCCATTCCGTAATACTTTTTAAAAATGACTGAAAATAAAATAGACATAAAAATTGGACATTCAAATGCAAACTATAAATCTCATCCGAATACTACTCAGGATATAATTAAAAAGGGGACGATTTTGTTCTACTTTCTTAAAAAGACAAAAAATAACTTGGAAAATAATGAATTAAATTTTTTTCGTAAATAAAGTAAATTTAAATAATAATAGGTAATAATGATAGCAACTCAAATCAACTAAAAATATTTCATCAAAATATTGCGGGTCTTTTGTCTAAAACTAACTTGTTGGAAATTACCTTAAATGAATTACGGAAAAATCACAATATGCCGAATGTGCCTACTTTGAGACTTTTGTTAATTTGAACAATAGTAATTTATTTTTGCATGCCCTAAAAAGGTAAAATATGTATGACCTATTTTTTTTTATTTCAAGTCCTAAATCTGTACCATATTTTATGCAAATAAATGATTGATTCATTCATTCATAACTTTACATGCGGGCTTTAATAAAAAATCAGCGCCATCTACTAGGAACTTGTGGACTTCATATTAGATCAAACATTACTGCATTAATAAAATAAATAAATAATTATAATTTCATAAGTTGATAAAAAATACTATGCAATAGCTTTACCGCGGCAGTCTCCGAGTGCCACACGTCTTTTTTTTTTATTTTCAAGCCGATT
Organism: Stenoptilia bipunctidactyla; assembly: GCA_944452665.1. Classification (NCBI taxonomy): domain Eukaryota; kingdom Metazoa; phylum Arthropoda; class Insecta; order Lepidoptera; family Pterophoridae; genus Stenoptilia; species Stenoptilia bipunctidactyla. The sequence continues at coordinate 24,851 of CALYBW010000141.1, forward strand.
GCGGAGTTCGACCCCTCTGAAGGAAGGTATCGACGAGATCTACACGAATAAACAATAAAAACGCTGAGTTACTATACTAAATTTTTAAGTTTTAGACCAAAAACCCAGATTTCGATGCACCAAAAACGATTTAAATTTGCTAGTGCGGTAGCTGATTGAGGAGTCAGAAGGAGCGCCTCAATGCGTTTGACAAAATAAAATCAATTTAAGTAATACAAATTTTCAAAATGACTATGTAAACTACGATAGGTTAGGTTTGGGTCAGGTTAGGTTAGGTTAGGTTAGAGTTTAGTTGCAAATAACTTTTTTATTTTCAAGCCGATTGCGGAGTTCGACCCCTCTGAAGGAAGGTATCGACGAGATCTACACGAATAAACAATAAAAACGCTGAGTTACTATACTAAATTTTTAAGTTTTAGACCAAAAACCCAGATTTCGATGCACCAAAAACGATGTAAATTTGCTAGTGCGGTAGCTGATTGAGGAGTCAGAAGGAGCGCCTCAATGCGTTTGACAAAATAAAATCAATTTAAGTAATACAAATTTTCAAAATGACTATGTAAACTACGATAGGTTAGGTTTGGGTCAGGTTAGGTTAGGTTAGGTTAGAGTTTAGTTGCAAATAACTTTTTTATTTTCAAGCCGATTGCGGAGTTCGACCCCTCTGAAGGAAGGTATCGACGAGATCTACACGAATAAACAATAAAAACGCTGAGTTACTATACTAAATTTTTAAGTTTTAGACCAAAAACCCAGATTTCGATGCACCAAAAACGATGTAAATTTGCTAGTGCGGTAGCTGATTGAGGAGTCAGAAGGAGCGCCTCAATGCGTTTGACAAAATAAAATCAATTTAAGTAATACAAATTTTCAAAATGACTATGTAAACTACGATAGGTTAGGTTTGGGTCAGGTTAGGTTAGGTTAGGTTAGAGTTTAGTTGCAAATAACTTTTTTATTTTCAAGCCGATTGCGGAGTTCGACCCCTCTGAAGGAAGGTATCGACGAGATCTACACGAATAAACAATAAAAACGCTGAGTTACTATACTAAATCTTTAAGTTTTAGACCAAAAACCCAGATTTCGATGCACCAAAAACGATTTAAATTTGCTAGTGCGGTAGCTGATTGAGGAGTCAGAAGGAGCGCCTCAATGCGTTTGACAAAATAAAATCAATTTAAGTAATACAAATTTTCAAAATGACTATGTAAACTACGATAGGTTAGGTTTGGGTCAGGTTAGGTTAGGTTAGGTTAGAGTTTAGTTGCAAATAACTTTTTTATTTTCAAGCCGATTGCGGAGTTCGACCCCTCTGAAGGAAGGTATCAACGAGATCTACACGAATAAACAATAAAAACGCTGAGTTACTGTACTAAATTTTTAAGTTTTAGACCAAAAACACAGATTTCGATGCACCAAAAACGATGTAAATTTGCTAGTGCGGTAGCTGATTGAGGAGTCAGAAGGAGCGCCTCAATGCGTTTGACAAAATAAAATCAATTTAAGTAATACAAATTTTCAAAATGACTATGTAAACTACGATAGGTTAGGTTTGGGTCAGGTTAGGTTAGGTTAGGTTAGAGTTTAGTTGCAAATAACTTTTTTATTTTCAAGCCGATTGCGGAGTTCGACCCCTCTGAAGGAAGGTATCGACGAGATCTACACGAATAAACAATAAAAACGCTGAGTTACTATACTAAATTTTTAAGTTTTAGACCAAAAACCCAGATTTCGATGCACCAAAAACGATGTAAATTTGCTAGTGCGGTAGCTGATTGAGGAGTCAGAAGGAGCGCCTCAATGCGTTTGACAAAATAAAATCAATTTAAGTAATACAAATTTTCAAAATGACTATGTAAACTACGATAGGTTAGGTTTGGGTCAGGTTAGGTTAGGTTAGGTTAGAGTTTAGTTGCAAATAACTTTTTTATTTTCAAGCCGATTGCGGAGTTCGACCCCTCTGAAGGAAGGTATCGACGAGATCTACACGAATAAACAATAAAAACGCTGAGTTACTATACTAAATTTTTAAGTTTTAGACCAAAAACCCAGATTTCGATGCACCAAAAACGATTTAAATTTGCTAGTGCGGTAGCTGATTGAGGAGTCAGAAGGAGCGCCTCAATGCGTTTGACAAAATAAAATCAATTTAAGTAATACAAATTTTCAAAATGACTATGTAAACTACGATAGGTTAGGTTTGGGTCAGGTTAGGTTAGGTTAGGTTAGAGTTTAGTTGCAAATAACTTTTTTATTTTCAAGCCGATTGCGGAGTTCGACCCCTCTGAAGGAAGGTATCGACGAGATCTACACGAATAAACAATAAAAACGCTGAGTTACTATACTAAATTTTTAAGTTTTAGACCAAAAACCCAGATTTCGATGCACCAAAAACGATGTAAATTTGCTAGTGCGGTAGCTGATTGAGGAGTCAGAAGGAGCGCCTCAATGCGTTTGACAAAATAAAATCAATTTAAGTAATACAAATTTTCAAAATGACTATGTAAACTACGATAGGTTAGGTTTGGGTCAGGTTAGGTTAGGTTAGGTTAGAGTTTAGTTGCAAATAACTTTTTTATTTTCAAGCCGATTGCGGAGTTCGACCCCTCTGAAGGAAGGTATCGACGAGATCTACACGAATAAACAATAAAAACGCTGAGTTACTATACTAAATTTTTAAGTTTTAGACCAAAAACCCAGATTTCGATGCACCAAAAACGATTTAAATTTGCTAGTGCGGTAGCTGATTGAGGAGTCAGAAGGAGCGCCTCAATGCGTTTGACAAAATAAAATCAATTTAAGTAATACAAATTTTCAAAATGACTATGTAAACTACGATAGGTTAGGTTTGGGTCAGGTTAGGTTAGGTTAGGTTAGAGTTTAGTTGCAAATAACTTTTTTATTTTCAAGCCGATTGCGGAGTTCGACCCCTCTGAAGGAAGGTATCGACGAGATCTACACGAATAAACAATAAAAACGCTGAGTTACTATACTAAATTTTTAAGTTTTAGACCAAAAACCCAGATTTCGATGCACCAAAAACGATTTAAATTTGCTAGTGCGGTAGCTGATTGAGGAGTCAGAAGGAGCGCCTCAATGCGTTTGACAAAATAAAATCAATTTAAGTAATACAAATTTTCAAAATGACTATGTAAACTACGATAGGTTAGGTTTGGGTCAGGTTAGGTTAGGTTAGGTTAGAGTTTAGTTGCAAATAACTTTTTTATTTTCAAGCCGATTGCGGAGTTCGACCCCTCTGAAGGAAGGTATCGACGAGATCTACACGAATAAACAATAAAAACGCTGAGTTACTATACTAAATTTTTAAGTTTTAGACCAAAAACCCAGATTTCGATGCACCAAAAACGATGTAAATTTGCTAGTGCGGTAGCTGATTGAGGAGTCAGAAGGAGCGCCTCAATGCGTTTGACAAAATAAAATCAATTTAAGTAATACAAATTTTCAAAATGACTATGTAAACTACGATAGGTTAGGTTTGGGTCAGGTTAGGTTAGGTTAGGTTAGAGTTTAGTTGCAAATAACTTTTTTATTTTCAAGCCGATTGCGGAGTTCGACCCCTCTGAAGGAAGGTATCGACGAGATCTACACGAATAAACAATAAAAACGCTGAGTTACTATACTAAATTTTTAAGTTTTAGACCAAAAACCCAGATTTCGATGCACCAAAAACGATTTAAATTTGCTAGTGCGGTAGCTGATTGAGGAGTCAGAAGGAGCGCCTCAATGCGTTTGACAAAATAAAATCAATTTAAGTAATACAAATTTTCAAAATGACTATGTAAACTACGATAGGTTAGGTTTGGGTCAGGTTAGGTTAGGTTAGGTTAGAGTTTAGTTGCAAATAACTTTTTTATTTTCAAGCCGATTGCGGAGTTCGACCCCTCTGAAGGAAGGTATCGACGAGATCTACACGAATAAACAATAAAAACGCTGAGTTACTATACTAAATTTTTAAGTTTTAGACCAAAAACCCAGATTTCGATGCACCAAAAACGATTTAAATTTGCTAGTGCGGTAGCTGATTGAGGAGTCAGAAGGAGCGCCTCAATGCGTTTGACAAAATAAAATCAATTTAAGTAATACAAATTTTCAAAATGACTATGTAAACTACGATAGGTTAGGTTTGGGTCAGGTTAGGTTAGGTTAGGTTAGAGTTTAGTTGCAAATAACTTTTTTATTTTCAAGCCGATTGCGGAGTTCGACCCCTCTGAAGGAAGGTATCGACGAGATCTACACGAATAAACAATAAAAACGCTGAGTTACTATACTAAATTTTTAAGTTTTAGACCAAAAACCCAGATTTCGATGCACCAAAAACGATTTAAATTTGCTAGTGCGGTAGCTGATTGAGGAGTCAGAAGGAGCGCCTCAATGCGTTTGACAAAATAAAATCAATTTAAGTAATACAAATTTTCAAAATGACTATGTAAACTACGATAGGTTAGGTTTGGGTCAGGTTAGGTTAGGTTAGGTTAGAGTTTAGTTGCAAATAACTTTTTTATTTTCAAGCCGATTGCGGAGTTCGACCCCTCTGAAGGAAGGTATCGACGAGATCTACACGAATAAACAATAAAAACGCTGAGTTACTATACTAAATTTTTAAGTTTTAGACCAAAAACCCAGATTTCGATGCACCAAAAACGATGTAAATTTGCTAGTGCGGTAGCTGATTGAGGAGTCAGAAGGAGCGCCTCAATGCGTTTGACAAAATAAAATCAATTTAAGTAATACAAATTTTCAAAATGACTATGTAAACTACGATAGGTTAGGTTTGGGTCAGGTTAGGTTAGGTTAGGTTAGAGTTTAGTTGCAAATAACTTTTTTATTTTCAAGCCGATTGCGGAGTTCGACCCCTCTGAAGGAAGGTATCGACGAGATCTACACGAATAAACAATAAAAACGCTGAGTTACTATACTAAATTTTTAAGTTTTAGACCAAAAACCCAGATTTCGATGCACCAAAAACGATGTAAATTTGCTAGTGCGGTAGCTGATTGAGGAGTCAGAAGGAGCGCCTCAATGCGTTTGACAAAATAAAATCAATTTAAGTAATACAAATTTTCAAAATGACTATGTAAACTACGATAGGTTAGGTTTGGGTCAGGTTAGGTTAGGTTAGGTTAGAGTTTAGTTGCAAATAACTTTTTTATTTTCAAGCCGATTGCGGAGTTCGACCCCTCTGAAGGAAGGTATCGACGAGATCTACACGAATAAACAATAAAAACGCTGAGTTACTATACTAAATTTTTAAGTTTTAGACCAAAAACCCAGATTTCGATGCACCAAAAACGATGTAAATTTGCTAGTGCGGTAGCTGATTGAGGAGTCAGAAGGAGCGCCTCAATGCGTTTGACAAAATAAAATCAATTTAAGTAATACAAATTTTCAAAATGACTATGTAAACTACGATAGGTTAGGTTTGGGTCAGGTTAGGTTAGGTTAGGTTAGAGTTTAGTTGCAAATAACTTTTTTATTTTCAAGCCGATTGCGGAGTTCGACCCCTCTGAAGGAAGGTATCGACGAGATCTACACGAATAAACAATAAAAACGCTGAGTTACTATACTAAATTTTTAAGTTTTAGACCAAAAACCCAGATTTCGATGCACCAAAAACGATGTAAATTTGCTAGTGCGGTAGCTGATTGAGGAGTCAGAAGGAGCGCCTCAATGCGTTTGACAAAATAAAATCAATTTAAGTAATACAAATTTTCAAAATGACTATGTAAACTACGATAGGTTAGGTTTGGGTCAGGTTAGGTTAGGTTAGGTTAGAGTTTAGTTGCAAATAACTTTTTTATTTTCAAGCCGATTGCGGAGTTCGACCCCTCTGAAGGAAGGTATCGACGAGATCTACACGAATAAACAATAAAAACGCTGAGTTACTATACTAAATTTTTAAGTTTTAGACCAAAAACCCAGATTTCGATGCACCAAAAACGATGTAAATTTGCTAGTGCGGTAGCTGATTGAGGAGTCAGAAGGAGCGCCTCAATGCGTTTGACAAAATAAAATCAATTTAAGTAATACAAATTTTCAAAATGACTATGTAAACTACGATAGGTTAGGTTTGGGTCAGGTTAGGTTAGGTTAGGTTAGAGTTTAGTTGCAAATAACTTTTTTATTTTCAAGCCGATTGCGGAGTTCGACCCCTCTGAAGGAAGGTATCGACGAGATCTACACGAATAAACAATAAAAACGCTGAGTTACTATACTAAATTTTTAAGTTTTAGACCAAAAACCCAGATTTCGATGCACCAAAAACGATGTAAATTTGCTAGTGCGGTAGCTGATTGAGGAGTCAGAAGGAGCGCCTCAATGCGTTTGACAAAATAAAATCAATTTAAGTAATACAAATTTTCAAAATGACTATGTAAACTACGATAGGTTAGGTTTGGGTCAGGTTAGGTTAGGTTAGGTTAGAGTTTAGTTGCAAATAACTTTTTTATTTTCAAGCCGATTGCGGAGTTCGACCCCTCTGAAGGAAGGTATCGACGAGATCTACACGAATAAACAATAAAAACGCTGAGTTACTATACTAAATTTTTAAGTTTTAGACCAAAAACCCAGATTTCGATGCACCAAAAACGATTTAAATTTGCTAGTGCGGTAGCTGATTGAGGAGTCAGAAGGAGCGCCTCAATGCGTTTGACAAAATAAAATCAATTTAAGTAATACAAATTTTCAAAATGACTATGTAAACTACGATAGGTTAGGTTTGGGTCAGGTTAGGTTAGGTTAGGTTAGAGTTTAGTTGCAAATAACTTTTTTATTTTCAAGCCGATTGCGGAGTTCGACCCCTCTGAAGGAAGGTATCAACGAGATCTACACGAATAAACAATAAAAACGCTGAGTTACTGTACTAAATTTTTAAGTTTTAGACCAAAAACACAGATTTCGATGCACCAAAAACGATGTAAATTTGCTAGTGCGGTAGCTGATTGAGGAGTCAGAAGGAGCGCCTCAATGCGTTTGACAAAATAAAATCAATTTAAGTAATACAAATTTTCAAAATGACTATGTAAACTACGATAGGTTAGGTTTGGGTCAGGTTAGGTTAGGTTAGGTTAGAGTTTAGTTGCAAATAACTTTTTTATTTTCAAGCCGATTGCGGAGTTCGACCCCTCTGAAGGAAGGTATCGACGAGATCTACACGAATAAACAATAAAAACGCTGAGTTACTGTACTAAATTTTTAAGTTTTAGACCAAAAACCCAGATTTCGATGCACCAAAAACGATGTAAATTTGCTAGTGCGGTAGCTGATTGAGGAGTCAGAAGGAGCGCCTCAATGCGTTTGACAAAATAAAATCAATTTAAGTAATACAAATTTTCAAAATGACTATGTAAACTACGATAGGTTAGGTTTGGGTCAGGTTAGGTTAGGTTAGGTTAGAGTTTAGTTGCAAATAACTTTTTTATTTTCAAGCCGATTGCGGAGTTCGACCCCTCTGAAGGAAGGTATCGACGAGATCTACACGAATAAACAATAAAAACGCTGAGTTACTATACTAAATTTTTAAGTTTTAGACCAAAAACCCAGATTTCGATGCACCAAAAACGATTTAAATTTGCTAGTGCGGTAGCTGATTGAGGAGTCAGAAGGAGCGCCTCAATGCGTTTGACAAAATAAAATCAATTTAAGTAATACAAATTTTCAAAATGACTATGTAAACTACGATAGGTTAGGTTTGGGTCAGGTTAGGTTAGGTTAGGTTAGAGTTTAGTTGCAAATAACTTTTTTATTTTCAAGCCGATTGCGGAGTTCGACCCCTCTGAAGGAAGGTATCGACGAGATCTACACGAATAAACAATAAAAACGCTGAGTTACTATACTAAATTTTTAAGTTTTAGACCAAAAACACAGATTTCGATGCACCAAAAACGATGTAAATTTGCTAGTGCGGTAGCTGATTGAGGAGTCAGAAGGAGCGCCTCAATGCGTTTGACAAAATAAAATCAATTTAAGTAATACAAATTTTCAAAATGACTATGTAAACTACGATAGGTTAGGTTTGGGTCAGGTTAGGTTAGGTTAGGTTAGAGTTTAGTTGCAAATAACTTTTTTATTTTCAAGCCGATTGCGGAGTTCGACCCCTCTGAAGGAAGGTATCGACGAGATCTACACGAATAAACAATAAAAACGCTGAGTTACTATACTAAATTTTTAAGTTTTAGACCAAAAACCCAGATTTCGATGCACCAAAAACGATGTAAATTTGCTAGTGCGGTAGCTGATTGAGGAGTCAGAAGGAGCGCCTCAATGCGTTTGACAAAATAAAATCAATTTAAGTAATACAAATTTTCAAAATGACTATGTAAACTACGATAGGTTAGGTTTGGGTCAGGTTAGGTTAGGTTAGGTTAGAGTTTAGTTGCAAATAACTTTTTTATTTTCAAGCCGATTGCGGAGTTCGACCCCTCTGAAGGAAGGTATCGACGAGATCTACACGAATAAACAATAAAAACGCTGAGTTACTATACTAAATTTTTAAGTTTTAGACCAAAAACCCAGATTTCGATGCACCAAAAACGATTTAAATTTGCTAGTGCGGTAGCTGATTGAGGAGTCAGAAGGAGCGCCTCAATGCGTTTGACAAAATAAAATCAATTTAAGTAATACAAATTTTCAAAATGACTATGTAAACTACGATAGGTTAGGTTTGGGTCAGGTTAGGTTAGGTTAGGTTAGAGTTTAGTTGCAAATAACTTTTTTATTTTCAAGCCGATTGCGGAGTTCGACCCCTCTGAAGGAAGGTATCAACGAGATCTACACGAATAAACAATAAAAACGCTGAGTTACTATACTAAATTTTTAAGTTTTAGACCAAAAACCCAGATTTCGATGCACCAAAAACGATGTAAATTTGCTAGTGCGGTAGCTGATTGAGGAGTCAGAAGGAGCGCCTCAATGCGTTTGACAAAATAAAATCAATTTAAGTAATACAAATTTTCAAAATGACTATGTAAACTACGATAGGTTAGGTTTGGGTCAGGTTAGGTTAGGTTAGGTTAGAGTTTAGTTGCAAATAACTTTTTTATTTTCAAGCCGATTGCGGAGTTCGACCCCTCTGAAGGAAGGTATCGACGAGATCTACACGAATAAACAATAAAAACGCTGAGTTACTATACTAAATTTTTAAGTTTTAGACCAAAAACCCAGATTTCGATGCACCAAAAACGATTTAAATTTGCTAGTGCGGTAGCTGATTGAGGAGTCAGAAGGAGCGCCTCAATGCGTTTGACAAAATAAAATCAATTTAAGTAATACAAATTTTCAAAATGACTATGTAAACTACGATAGGTTAGGTTTGGGTCAGGTTAGGTTAGGTTAGGTTAGAGTTTAGTTGCAAATAACTTTTTTATTTTCAAGCCGATTGCGGAGTTCGACCCCTCTGAAGGAAGGTATCGACGAGATCTACACGAATAAACAATAAAAACGCTGAGTTACTATACTAAATTTTTAAGTTTTAGACCAAAAACCCAGATTTCGATGCACCAAAAACGATGTAAATTTGCTAGTGCGGTAGCTGATTGAGGAGTCAGAAGGAGCGCCTCAATGCGTTTGACAAAATAAAATCAATTTAAGTAATACAAATTTTCAAAATGACTATGTAAACTACGATAGGTTAGGTTTGGGTCAGGTTAGGTTAGGTTAGGTTAGAGTTTAGTTGCAAATAACTTTTTTATTTTCAAGCCGATTGCGGAGTTCGACCCCTCTGAAGGAAGGTATCGACGAGATCTACACGAATAAACAATAAAAACGCTGAGTTACTATACTAAATTTTTAAGTTTTAGACCAAAAACCCAGATTTCGATGCACCAAAAACGATGTAAATTTGCTAGTGCGGTAGCTGATTGAGGAGTCAGAAGGAGCGCCTCAATGCGTTTGACAAAATAAAATCAATTTAAGTAATACAAATTTTCAAAATGACTATGTAAACTACGATAGGTTAGGTTTGGGTCAGGTTAGGTTAGGTTAGGTTAGAGTTTAGTTGCAAATAACTTTTTTATTTTCAAGCCGATTGCGGAGTTCGACCCCTCTGAAGGAAGGTATCGACGAGATCTACACGAATAAACAATAAAAACGCTGAGTTACTATACTAAATTTTTAAGTTTTAGACCAAAAACCCAGATTTCGATGCACCAAAAACGATTTAAATTTGCTAGTGCGGTAGCTGATTGAGGAGTCAGAAGGAGCGCCTCAATGCGTTTGACAAAATAAAATCAATTTAAGTAATACAAATTTTCAAAATGACTATGTAAACTACGATAGGTTAGGTTTGGGTCAGGTTAGGTTAGGTTAGGTTAGAGTTTAGTTGCAAATAACTTTTTTATTTTCAAGCCGATTGCGGAGTTCGACCCCTCTGAAGGAAGGTATCGACGAGATCTACACGAATAAACAATAAAAACGCTGAGTTACTATACTAAATTTTTAAGTTTTAGACCAAAAACACAGATTTCGATGCACCAAAAACGATGTAAATTTGCTAGTGCGGTAGCTGATTGAGGAGTCAGAAGGAGCGCCTCAATGCGTTTGACAAAATAAAATCAATTTAAGTAATACAAATTTTCAAAATGACTATGTAAACTACGATAGGTTAGGTTTGGGTCAGGTTAGGTTAGGTTAGGTTAGAGTTTAGTTGCAAATAACTTTTTTATTTTCAAGCCGATTGCGGAGTTCGACCCCTCTGAAGGAAGGTATCGACGAGATCTACACGAATAAACAATAAAAACGCTGAGTTACTATACTAAATTTTTAAGTTTTAGACCAAAAACCCAGATTTCGATGCACCAAAAACGATGTAAATTTGCTAGTGCGGTAGCTGATTGAGGAGTCAGAAGGAGCGCCTCAATGCGTTTGACAAAATAAAATCAATTTAAGTAATACAAATTTTCAAAATGACTATGTAAACTACGATAGGTTAGGTTTGGGTCAGGTTAGGTTAGGTTAGGTTAGAGTTTAGTTGCAAATAACTTTTTTATTTTCAAGCCGATTGCGGAGTTCGACCCCTCTGAAGGAAGGTATCGACGAGATCTACACGAATAAACAATAAAAACGCTGAGTTACTATACTAAATTTTTAAGTTTTAGACCAAAAACCCAGATTTCGATGCACCAAAAACGATTTAAATTTGCTAGTGCGGTAGCTGATTGAGGAGTCAGAAGGAGCGCCTCAATGCGTTTGACAAAATAAAATCAATTTAAGTAATACAAATTTTCAAAATGACTATGTAAACTACGATAGGTTAGGTTTGGGTCAGGTTAGGTTAGGTTAGGTTAGAGTTTAGTTGCAAATAACTTTTTTATTTTCAAGCCGATTGCGGAGTTCGACCCCTCTGAAGGAAGGTATCGACGAGATCTACACGAATAAACAATAAAAACGCTGAGTTACTATACTAAATTTTTAAGTTTTAGACCAAAAACCCAGATTTCGATGCACCAAAAACGATTTAAATTTGCTAGTGCGGTAGCTGATTGAGGAGTCAGAAGGAGCGCCTCAATGCGTTTGACAAAATAAAATCAATTTAAGTAATACAAATTTTCAAAATGACTATGTAAACTACGATAGGTTAGGTTTGGGTCAGGTTAGGTTAGGTTAGGTTAGAGTTTAGTTGCAAATAACTTTTTTATTTTCAAGCCGATTGCGGAGTTCGACCCCTCTGAAGGAAGGTATCGACGAGATCTACACGAATAAACAATAAAAACGCTGAGTTACTATACTAAATTTTTAAGTTTTAGACCAAAAACCCAGATTTCGATGCACCAAAAACGATGTAAATTTGCTAGTGCGGTAGCTGATTGAGGAGTCAGAAGGAGCGCCTCAATGCGTTTGACAAAATAAAATCAATTTAAGTAATACAAATTTTCAAAATGACTATGTAAACTACGATAGGTTAGGTTTGGGTCAGGTTAGGTTAGGTTAGGTTAGAGTTTAGTTGCAAATAACTTTTTTATTTTCAAGCCGATTGCGGAGTTCGACCCCTCTGAAGGAAGGTATCGACGAGATCTACACGAATAAACAATAAAAACGCTGAGTTACTATACTAAATTTTTAAGTTTTAGACCAAAAACCCAGATTTCGATGCACCAAAAACGATGTAAATTTGCTAGTGCGGTAGCTGATTGAGGAGTCAGAAGGAGCGCCTCAATGCGTTTGACAAAATAAAATCAATTTAAGTAATACAAATTTTCAAAATGACTATGTAAACTACGATAGGTTAGGTTTGGGTCAGGTTAGGTTAGGTTAGGTTAGAGTTTAGTTGCAAATAACTTTTTTATTTTCAAGCCGATTGCGGAGTTCGACCCCTCTGAAGGAAGGTATCGACGAGATCTACACGAATAAACAATAAAAACGCTGAGTTACTATACTAAATTTTTAAGTTTTAGACCAAAAACCCAGATTTCGATGCACCAAAAACGATTTAAATTTGCTAGTGCGGTAGCTGATTGAGGAGTCAGAAGGAGCGCCTCAATGCGTTTGACAAAATAAAATCAATTTAAGTAATACAAATTTTCAAAATGACTATGTAAACTACGATAGGTTAGGTTTGGGTCAGGTTAGGTTAGGTTAGGTTAGAGTTTAGTTGCAAATAACTTTTTTATTTTCAAGCCGATTGCGGAGTTCGACCCCTCTGAAGGAAGGTATCGACGAGATCTACACGAATAAACAATAAAAACGCTGAGTTACTATACTAAATTTTTAAGTTTTAGACCAAAAACACAGATTTCGATGCACCAAAAACGATGTAAATTTGCTAGTGCGGTAGCTGATTGAGGAGTCAGAAGGAGCGCCTCAATGCGTTTGACAAAATAAAATCAATTTAAGTAATACAAATTTTCAAAATGACTATGTAAACTACGATAGGTTAGGTTTGGGTCAGGTTAGGTTAGGTTAGGTTAGAGTTTAGTTGCAAATAACTTTTTTATTTTCAAGCCGATTGCGGAGTTCGACCCCTCTGAAGGAAGGTATCGACGAGATCTACACGAATAAACAATAAAAACGCTGAGTTACTATACTAAATTTTTAAGTTTTAGACCAAAAACCCAGATTTCGATGCACCAAAAACGATGTAAATTTGCTAGTGCGGTAGCTGATTGAGGAGTCAGAAGGAGCGCCTCAATGCGTTTGACAAAATAAAATCAATTTAAGTAATACAAATTTTCAAAATGACTATGTAAACTACGATAGGTTAGGTTTGGGTCAGGTTAGGTTAGGTTAGGTTAGAGTTTAGTTGCAAATAACTTTTTTATTTTCAAGCCGATTGCGGAGTTCGACCCCTCTGAAGGAAGGTATCGACGAGATCTACACGAATAAACAATAAAAACGCTGAGTTACTATACTAAATTTTTAAGTTTTAGACCAAAAACCCAGATTTCGATGCACCAAAAACGATTTAAATTTGCTAGTGCGGTAGCTGATTGAGGAGTCAGAAGGAGCGCCTCAATGCGTTTGACAAAATAAAATCAATTTAAGTAATACAAATTTTCAAAATGACTATGTAAACTACGATAGGTTAGGTTTGGGTCAGGTTAGGTTAGGTTAGGTTAGAGTTTAGTTGCAAATAACTTTTTTATTTTCAAGCCGATTGCGGAGTTCGACCCCTCTGAAGGAAGGTATCGACGAGATCTACACGAATAAACAATAAAAACGCTGAGTTACTATACTAAATTTTTAAGTTTTAGACCAAAAACCCAGATTTCGATGCACCAAAAACGATGTAAATTTGCTAGTGCGGTAGCTGATTGAGGAGTCAGAAGGAGCGCCTCAATGCGTTTGACAAAATAAAATCAATTTAAGTAATACAAATTTTCAAAATGACTATGTAAACTACGATAGGTTAGGTTTGGGTCAGGTTAGGTTAGGTTAGGTTAGAGTTTAGTTGCAAATAACTTTTTTATTTTCAAGCCGATTGCGGAGTTCGACCCCTCTGAAGGAAGGTATCGACGAGATCTACACGAATAAACAATAAAAACGCTGAGTTACTATACTAAATTTTTAAGTTTTAGACCAAAAACCCAGATTTCGATGCACCAAAAACGATGTAAATTTGCTAGTGCGGTAGCTGATTGAGGAGTCAGAAGGAGCGCCTCAATGCGTTTGACAAAATAAAATCAATTTAAGTAATACAAATTTTCAAAATGACTATGTAAACTACGATAGGTTAGGTTTGGGTCAGGTTAGGTTAGGTTAGGTTAGAGTTTAGTTGCAAATAACTTTTTTATTTTCAAGCCGATTGCGGAGTTCGACCCCTCTGAAGGAAGGTATCGACGAGATCTACACGAATAAACAATAAAAACGCTGAGTTACTATACTAAATTTTTAAGTTTTAGACCAAAAACCCAGATTTCGATGCACCAAAAACGATTTAAATTTGCTAGTGCGGTAGCTGATTGAGGAGTCAGAAGGAGCGCCTCAATGCGTTTGACAAAATAAAATCAATTTAAGTAATACAAATTTTCAAAATGACTATGTAAACTACGATAGGTTAGGTTTGGGTCAGGTTAGGTTAGGTTAGGTTAGAGTTTAGTTGCAAATAACTTTTTTATTTTCAAGCCGATTGCGGAGTTCGACCCCTCTGAAGGAAGGTATCGACGAGATCTACACGAATAAACAATAAAAACGCTGAGTTACTATACTAAATTTTTAAGTTTTAGACCAAAAACCCAGATTTCGATGCACCAAAAACGATGTAAATTTGCTAGTGCGGTAGCTGATTGAGGAGTCAGAAGGAGCGCCTCAATGCGTTTGACAAAATAAAATCAATTTAAGTAATACAAATTTTCAAAATGACTATGTAAACTACGATAGGTTAGGTTTGGGTCAGGTTAGGTTAGGTTAGGTTAGAGTTTAGTTGCAAATAACTTTTTTATTTTCAAGCCGATTGCGGAGTTCGACCCCTCTGAAGGAAGGTATCGACGAGATCTACACGAATAAACAATAAAAACGCTGAGTTACTATACTAAATTTTTAAGTTTTAGACCAAAAACCCAGATTTCGATGCACCAAAAACGATTTAAATTTGCTAGTGCGGTAGCTGATTGAGGAGTCAGAAGGAGCGCCTCAATGCGTTTGACAAAGTAAAATCAATTTAAGTAATACAAATTTTCAAAATGACTATGTAAACTACGATAGGTTAGGTTTGGGTCAGGTTAGGTTAGGTTAGGTTAGAGTTTAGTTGCAAATAACTTTTTTATTTTCAAGCCGATTGCGGAGTTCGACCCCTCTGAAGGAAGGTATCGACGAGATCTACACGAATAAACAATAAAAACGCTGAGTTACTATACTAAATTTTTAAGTTTTAGACCAAAAACCCAGATTTCGATGCACCAAAAACGATGTAAATTTGCTAGTGCGGTAGCTGATTGAGGAGTCAGAAGGAGCGCCTCAATGCGTTTGACAAAATAAAATCAATTTAAGTAATACAAATTTTCAAAATGACTATGTAAACTACGATAGGTTAGGTTTGGGTCAGGTTAGGTTAGGTTAGGTTAGAGTTTAGTTGCAAATAACTTTTTTATTTTCAAGCCGATTGCGGAGTTCGACCCCTCTGAAGGAAGGTATCGACGAGATCTACACGAATAAACAATAAAAACGCTGAGTTACTATACTAAATTTTTAAGTTTTAGACCAAAAACCCAGATTTCGATGCACCAAAAACGATGTAAATTTGCTAGTGCGGTAGCTGATTGAGGAGTCAGAAGGAGCGCCTCAATGCGTTTGACAAAATAAAATCAATTTAAGTAATACAAATTTTCAAAATGACTATGTAAACTACGATAGGTTAGGTTTGGGTCAGGTTAGGTTAGGTTAGGTTAGAGTTTAGTTGCAAATAACTTTTTTATTTTCAAGCCGATTGCGGAGTTCGACCCCTCTGAAGGAAGGTATCGACGAGATCTACACGAATAAACAATAAAAACGCTGAGTTACTATACTAAATTTTTAAGTTTTAGACCAAAAACCCAGATTTCGATGCACCAAAAACGATGTAAATTTGCTAGTGCGGTAGCTGATTGAGGAGTCAGAAGGAGCGCCTCAATGCGTTTGACAAAATAAAATCAATTTAAGTAATACAAATTTTCAAAATGACTATGTAAACTACGATAGGTTAGGTTTGGGTCAGGTTAGGTTAGGTTAGGTTAGAGTTTAGTTGCAAATAACTTTTTTATTTTCAAGCCGATTGCGGAGTTCGACCCCTCTGAAGGAAGGTATCGACGAGATCTACACGAATAAACAATAAAAACGCTGAGTTACTATACTAAATTTTTAAGTTTTAGACCAAAAACCCAGATTTCGATGCACCAAAAACGATTTAAATTTGCTAGTGCGGTAGCTGATTGAGGAGTCAGAAGGAGCGCCTCAATGCGTTTGACAAAATAAAATCAATTTAAGTAATACAAATTTTCAAAATGACTATGTAAACTACGATAGGTTAGGTTTGGGTCAGGTTAGGTTAGGTTAGGTTAGAGTTTAGTTGCAAATAACTTTTTTATTTTCAAGCCGATTGCGGAGTTCGACCCCTCTGAAGGAAGGTATCGACGAGATCTACACGAATAAACAATAAAAACGCTGAGTTACTATACTAAATTTTTAAGTTTTAGACCAAAAACCCAGATTTCGATGCACCAAAAACGATTTAAATTTGCTAGTGCGGTAGCTGATTGAGGAGTCAGAAGGAGCGCCTCAATGCGTTTGACAAAATAAAATCAATTTAAGTAATACAAATTTTCAAAATGACTATGTAAACTACGATAGGTTAGGTTTGGGTCAGGTTAGGTTAGGTTAGGTTAGAGTTTAGTTGCAAATAACTTTTTTATTTTCAAGCCGATTGCGGAGTTCGACCCCTCTGAAGGAAGGTATCGACGAGATCTACACGAATAAACAATAAAAACGCTGAGTTACTATACTAAATTTTTAAGTTTTAGACCAAAAACCCAGATTTCGATGCACCAAAAACGATGTAAATTTGCTAGTGCGGTAGCTGATTGAGGAGTCAGAAGGAGCGCCTCAATGCGTTTGACAAAATAAAATCAATTTAAGTAATACAAATTTTCAAAATGACTATGTAAACTACGATAGGTTAGGTTTGGGTCAGGTTAGGTTAGGTTAGGTTAGAGTTTAGTTGCAAATAACTTTTTTATTTTCAAGCCGATTGCGGAGTTCGACCCCTCTGAAGGAAGGTATCGACGAGATCTACACGAATAAACAATAAAAACGCTGAGTTACTATACTAAATTTTTAAGTTTTAGACCAAAAACCCAGATTTCGATGCACCAAAAACGATTTAAATTTGCTAGTGCGGTAGCTGATTGAGGAGTCAGAAGGAGCGCCTCAATGCGTTTGACAAAATAAAATCAATTTAAGTAATACAAATTTTCAAAATGACTATGTAAACTACGATAGGTTAGGTTTGGGTCAGGTTAGGTTAGGTTAGGTTAGAGTTTAGTTGCAAATAACTTTTTTATTTTCAAGCCGATTGCGGAGTTCGACCCCTCTGAAGGAAGGTATCGACGAGATCTACACGAATAAACAATAAAAACGCTGAGTTACTATACTAAATTTTTAAGTTTTAGACCAAAAACCCAGATTTCGATGCACCAAAAACGATGTAAATTTGCTAGTGCGGTAGCTGATTGAGGAGTCAGAAGGAGCGCCTCAATGCGTTTGACAAAATAAAATCAATTTAAGTAATACAAATTTTCAAAATGACTATGTAAACTACGATAGGTTAGGTTTGGGTCAGGTTAGGTTAGGTTAGGTTAGAGTTTAGTTGCAAATAACTTTTTTATTTTCAAGCCGATTGCGGAGTTCGACCCCTCTGAAGGAAGGTATCGACGAGATCTACACGAATAAACAATAAAAACGCTGAGTTACTATACTAAATTTTTAAGTTTTAGACCAAAAACCCAGATTTCGATGCACCAAAAACGATGTAAATTTGCTAGTGCGGTAGCTGATTGAGGAGTCAGAAGGAGCGCCTCAATGCGTTTGACAAAATAAAATCAATTTAAGTAATACAAATTTTCAAAATGACTATGTAAACTACGATAGGTTAGGTTTGGGTCAGGTTAGGTTAGGTTAGGTTAGAGTTTAGTTGCAAATAACTTTTTTATTTTCAAGCCGATTGCGGAGTTCGACCCCTCTGAAGGAAGGTATCGACGAGATCTACACGAATAAACAATAAAAACGCTGAGTTACTATACTAAATTTTTAAGTTTTAGACCAAAAACCCAGATTTCGATGCACCAAAAACGATGTAAATTTGCTAGTGCGGTAGCTGATTGAGGAGTCAGAAGGAGCGCCTCAATGCGTTTGACAAAATAAAATCAATTTAAGTAATACAAATTTTCAAAATGACTATGTAAACTACGATAGGTTAGGTTTGGGTCAGGTTAGGTTAGGTTAGGTTAGAGTTTAGTTGCAAATAACTTTTTTATTTTCAAGCCGATTGCGGAGTTCGACCCCTCTGAAGGAAGGTATCGACGAGATCTACACGAATAAACAATAAAAACGCTGAGTTACTATACTAAATTTTTAAGTTTTAGACCAAAAACCCAGATTTCGATGCACCAAAAACGATGTAAATTTGCTAGTGCGGTAGCTGATTGAGGAGTCAGAAGGAGCGCCTCAATGCGTTTGACAAAATAAAATCAATTTAAGTAATACAAATTTTCAAAATGACTATGTAAACTACGATAGGTTAGGTTTGGGTCAGGTTAGGTTAGGTTAGGTTAGAGTTTAGTTGCAAATAACTTTTTTATTTTCAAGCCGATTGCGGAGTTCGACCCCTCTGAAGGAAGGTATCGACGAGATCTACACGAATAAACAATAAAAACGCTGAGTTACTATACTAAATTTTTAAGTTTTAGACCAAAAACCCAGATTTCGATGCACCAAAAACGATGTAAATTTGCTAGTGCGGTAGCTGATTGAGGAGTCAGAAGGAGCGCCTCAATGCGTTTGACAAAATAAAATCAATTTAAGTAATACAAATTTTCAAAATGACTATGTAAACTACGATAGGTTAGGTTTGGGTCAGGTTAGGTTAGGTTAGGTTAGAGTTTAGTTGCAAATAACTTTTTTATTTTCAAGCCGATTGCGGAGTTCGACCCCTCTGAAGGAAGGTATCGACGAGATCTACACGAATAAACAATAAAAACGCTGAGTTACTATACTAAATTTTTAAGTTTTAGACCAAAAACCCAGATTTCGATGCACCAAAAACGATGTAAATTTGCTAGTGCGGTAGCTGATTGAGGAGTCAGAAGGAGCGCCTCAATGCGTTTGACAAAATAAAATCAATTTAAGTAATACAAATTTTCAAAATGACTATGTAAACTACGATAGGTTAGGTTTGGGTCAGGTTAGGTTAGGTTAGGTTAGAGTTTAGTTGCAAATAACTTTTTTATTTTCAAGCCGATTGCGGAGTTCGACCCCTCTGAAGGAAGGTATCGACGAGATCTACACGAATAAACAATAAAAACGCTGAGTTACTATACTAAATTTTTAAGTTTTAGACCAAAAACCCAGATTTCGATGCACCAAAAACGATGTAAATTTGCTAGTGCGGTAGCTGATTGAGGAGTCAGAAGGAGCGCCTCAATGCGTTTGACAAAATAAAATCAATTTAAGTAATACAAATTTTCAAAATGACTATGTAAACTACGATAGGTTAGGTTTGGGTCAGGTTAGGTTAGGTTAGGTTAGAGTTTAGTTGCAAATAACTTTTTTATTTTCAAGCCGATTGCGGAGTTCGACCCCTCTGAAGGAAGGTATCGACGAGATCTACACGAATAAACAATAAAAACGCTGAGTTACTATACTAAATTTTTAAGTTTTAGACCAAAAACCCAGATTTCGATGCACCAAAAACGATGTAAATTTGCTAGTGCGGTAGCTGATTGAGGAGTCAGAAGGAGCGCCTCAATGCGTTTGACAAAATAAAATCAATTTAAGTAATACAAATTTTCAAAATGACTATGTAAACTACGATAGGTTAGGTTTGGGTCAGGTTAGGTTAGGTTAGGTTAGAGTTTAGTTGCAAATAACTTTTTTATTTTCAAGCCGATTGCGGAGTTCGACCCCTCTGAAGGAAGGTATCGACGAGATCTACACGAATAAACAATAAAAACGCTGAGTTACTATACTAAATTTTTAAGTTTTAGACCAAAAACCCAGATTTCGATGCACCAAAAACGATTTAAATTTGCTAGTGCGGTAGCTGATTGAGGAGTCAGAAGGAGCGCCTCAATGCGTTTGACAAAATAAAATCAATTTAAGTAATACAAATTTTCAAAATGACTATGTAAACTACGATAGGTTAGGTTTGGGTCAGGTTAGGTTAGGTTAGGTTAGAGTTTAGTTGCAAATAACTTTTTTATTTTCAAGCCGATTGCGGAGTTCGACCCCTCTGAAGGAAGGTATCGACGAGATCTACACGAATAAACAATAAAAACGCTGAGTTACTATACTAAATTTTTAAGTTTTAGACCAAAAACCCAGATTTCGATGCACCAAAAACGATGTAAATTTGCTAGTGCGGTAGCTGATTGAGGAGTCAGAAGGAGCGCCTCAATGCGTTTGACAAAATAAAATCAATTTAAGTAATACAAATTTTCAAAATGACTATGTAAACTACGATAGGTTAGGTTTGGGTCAGGTTAGGTTAGGTTAGGTTAGAGTTTAGTTGCAAATAACTTTTTTATTTTCAAGCCGATTGCGGAGTTCGACCCCTCTGAAGGAAGGTATCGACGAGATCTACACGAATAAACAATAAAAACGCTGAGTTACTATACTAAATTTTTAAGTTTTAGACCAAAAACCCAGATTTCGATGCACCAAAAACGATGTAAATTTGCTAGTGCGGTAGCTGATTGAGGAGTCAGAAGGAGCGCCTCAATGCGTTTGACAAAATAAAATCAATTTAAGTAATACAAATTTTCAAAATGACTATGTAAACTACGATAGGTTAGGTTTGGGTCAGGTTAGGTTAGGTTAGGTTAGAGTTTAGTTGCAAATAACTTTTTTATTTTCAAGCCGATTGCGGAGTTCGACCCCTCTGAAGGAAGGTATCGACGAGATCTACACGAATAAACAATAAAAACGCTGAGTTACTATACTAAATTTTTAAGTTTTAGACCAAAAACCCAGATTTCGATGCACCAAAAACGATGTAAATTTGCTAGTGCGGTAGCTGATTGAGGAGTCAGAAGGAGCGCCTCAATGCGTTTGACAAAATAAAATCAATTTAAGTAATACAAATTTTCAAAATGACTATGTAAACTACGATAGGTTAGGTTTGGGTCAGGTTAGGTTAGGTTAGGTTAGAGTTTAGTTGCAAATAACTTTTTTATTTTCAAGCCGATTGCGGAGTTCGACCCCTCTGAAGGAAGGTATCGACGAGATCTACACGAATAAACAATAAAAACGCTGAGTTACTATACTAAATTTTTAAGTTTTAGACCAAAAACCCAGATTTCGATGCACCAAAAACGATGTAAATTTGCTAGTGCGGTAGCTGATTGAGGAGTCAGAAGGAGCGCCTCAATGCGTTTGACAAAATAAAATCAATTTAAGTAATACAAATTTTCAAAATGACTATGTAAACTACGATAGGTTAGGTTTGGGTCAGGTTAGGTTAGGTTAGGTTAGAGTTTAGTTGCAAATAACTTTTTTATTTTCAAGCCGATTGCGGAGTTCGACCCCTCTGAAGGAAGGTATCGACGAGATCTACACGAATAAACAATAAAAACGCTGAGTTACTATACTAAATTTTTAAGTTTTAGACCAAAAACCCAGATTTCGATGCACCAAAAACGATGTAAATTTGCTAGTGCGGTAGCTGATTGAGGAGTCAGAAGGAGCGCCTCAATGCGTTTGACAAAATAAAATCAATTTAAGTAATACAAATTTTCAAAATGACTATGTAAACTACGATAGGTTAGGTTTGGGTCAGGTTAGGTTAGGTTAGGTTAGAGTTTAGTTGCAAATAACTTTTTTATTTTCAAGCCGATTGCGGAGTTCGACCCCTCTGAAGGAAGGTATCGACGAGATCTACACGAATAAACAATAAAAACGCTGAGTTACTATACTAAATTTTTAAGTTTTAGACCAAAAACCCAGATTTCGATGCACCAAAAACGATGTAAATTTGCTAGTGCGGTAGCTGATTGAGGAGTCAGAAGGAGCGCCTCAATGCGTTTGACAAAATAAAATCAATTTAAGTAATACAAATTTTCAAAATGACTATGTAAACTACGATAGGTTAGGTTTGGGTCAGGTTAGGTTAGGTTAGGTTAGAGTTTAGTTGCAAATAACTTTTTTATTTTCAAGCCGATTGCGGAGTTCGACCCCTCTGAAGGAAGGTATCGACGAGATCTACACGAATAAACAATAAAAACGCTGAGTTACTATACTAAATTTTTAAGTTTTAGACCAAAAACCCAGATTTCGATGCACCAAAAACGATGTAAATTTGCTAGTGCGGTAGCTGATTGAGGAGTCAGAAGGAGCGCCTCAATGCGTTTGACAAAATAAAATCAATTTAAGTAATACAAATTTTCAAAATGACTATGTAAACTACGATAGGTTAGGTTTGGGTCAGGTTAGGTTAGGTTAGGTTAGAGTTTAGTTGCAAATAACTTTTTTATTTTCAAGCCGATTGCGGAGTTCGACCCCTCTGAAGGAAGGTATCGACGAGATCTACACGAATAAACAATAAAAACGCTGAGTTACTATACTAAATTTTTAAGTTTTAGACCAAAAACCCAGATTTCGATGCACCAAAAACGATGTAAATTTGCTAGTGCGGTAGCTGATTGAGGAGTCAGAAGGAGCGCCTCAATGCGTTTGACAAAATAAAATCAATTTAAGTAATACAAATTTTCAAAATGACTATGTAAACTACGATAGGTTAGGTTTGGGTCAGGTTAGGTTAGGTTAGGTTAGAGTTTAGTTGCAAATAACTTTTTTATTTTCAAGCCGATTGCGGAGTTCGACCCCTCTGAAGGAAGGTATCGACGAGATCTACACGAATAAACAATAAAAACGCTGAGTTACTATACTAAATTTTTAAGTTTTAGACCAAAAACCCAGATTTCGATGCACCAAAAACGATGTAAATTTGCTAGTGCGGTAGCTGATTGAGGAGTCAGAAGGAGCGCCTCAATGCGTTTGACAAAATAAAATCAATTTAAGTAATACAAATTTTCAAAATGACTATGTAAACTACGATAGGTTAGGTTTGGGTCAGGTTAGGTTAGGTTAGGTTAGAGTTTAGTTGCAAATAACTTTTTTATTTTCAAGCCGATTGCGGAGTTCGACCCCTCTGAAGGAAGGTATCGACGAGATCTACACGAATAAACAATAAAAACGCTGAGTTACTGTACTAAATTTTTAAGTTTTAGACCAAAAACCCAGATTTCGATGCACCAAAAACGATGTAAATTTGCTAGTGCGGTAGCTGATTGAGGAGTCAGAAGGAGCGCCTCAATGCGTTTGACAAAATAAAATCAATTTAAGTAATACAAATTTTCAAAATGACTATGTAAACTACGATAGGTTAGGTTTGGGTCAGGTTAGGTTAGGTTAGGTTAGAGTTTAGTTGCAAATAACTTTTTTATTTTCAAGCCGATTGCGGAGTTCGACCCCTCTGAAGGAAGGTATCGACGAGATCTACACGAATAAACAATAAAAACGCTGAGTTACTATACTAAATTTTTAAGTTTTAGACCAAAAACCCAGATTTCGATGCACCAAAAACGATTTAAATTTGCTAGTGCGGTAGCTGATTGAGGAGTCAGAAGGAGCGCCTCAATGCGTTTGACAAAATAAAATCAATTTAAGTAATACAAATTTTCAAAATGACTATGTAAACTACGATAGGTTAGGTTTGGGTCAGGTTAGGTTAGGTTAGGTTAGAGTTTAGTTGCAAATAACTTTTTTATTTTCAAGCCGATTGCGGAGTTCGACCCCTCTGAAGGAAGGTATCGACGAGATCTACACGAATAAACAATAAAAACGCTGAGTTACTATACTAAATTTTTAAGTTTTAGACCAAAAACCCAGATTTCGATGCACCAAAAACGATGTAAATTTGCTAGTGCGGTAGCTGATTGAGGAGTCAGAAGGAGCGCCTCAATGCGTTTGACAAAATAAAATCAATTTAAGTAATACAAATTTTCAAAATGACTATGTAAACTACGATAGGTTAGGTTTGGGTCAGGTTAGGTTAGGTTAGGTTAGAGTTTAGTTGCAAATAACTTTTTTATTTTCAAGCCGATTGCGGAGTTCGACCCCTCTGAAGGAAGGTATCGACGAGATCTACACGAATAAACAATAAAAACGCTGAGTTACTATACTAAATTTTTAAGTTTTAGACCAAAAACCCAGATTTCGATGCACCAAAAACGATTTAAATTTGCTAGTGCGGTAGCTGATTGAGGAGTCAGAAGGAGTGCCTCAATGCGTTTGACAAAATAAAATCAATTTAAGTAATACAAATTTTCAAAATGACTATGTAAACTACGATAGGTTAGGTTTGGGTCAGGTTAGGTTAGGTTAGGTTAGAGTTTAGTTGCAAATAACTTTTTTATTTTCAAGCCGATTGCGGAGTTCGACCCCTCTGAAGGAAGGTATCGACGAGATCTACACGAATAAACAATAAAAACGCTGAGTTACTATACTAAATTTTTAAGTTTTAGACCAAAAACCCAGATTTCGATGCACCAAAAACGATGTAAATTTGCTAGTGCGGTAGCTGATTGAGGAGTCAGAAGGAGCGCCTCAATGCGTTTGACAAAATAAAATCAATTTAAGTAATACAAATTTTCAAAATGACTATGTAAACTACGATAGGTTAGGTTTGGGTCAGGTTAGGTTAGGTTAGGTTAGAGTTTAGTTGCAAATAACTTTTTTATTTTCAAGCCGATTGCGGAGTTCGACCCCTCTGAAGGAAGGTATCGACGAGATCTACACGAATAAACAATAAAAACGCTGAGTTACTATACTAAATTTTTAAGTTTTAGACCAAAAACCCAGATTTCGATGCACCAAAAACGATTTAAATTTGCTAGTGCGGTAGCTGATTGAGGAGTCAGAAGGAGCGCCTCAATGCGCTTGACAAAATAAAATCAATTTAAGTAATACAAATTTTCAAAATGACTATGTAAACTACGATAGGTTAGGTTTGGGTCAGGTTAGGTTAGGTTAGGTTAGAGTTTAGTTGCAAATAACTTTTTTATTTTCAAGCCGATTGCGGAGTTCGACCCCTCTGAAGGAAGGTATCGACGAGATCTACACGAATAAACAATAAAAACGCTGAGTTACTATACTAAATTTTTAAGTTTTAGACCAAAAACCCAGATTTCGATGCACCAAAAACGATGTAAATTTGCTAGTGCGGTAGCTGATTGAGGAGTCAGAAGGAGCGCCTCAATGCGTTTGACAAAATAAAAT
This sequence comes from Stenoptilia bipunctidactyla, assembly GCA_944452665.1. NCBI lineage: Eukaryota > Metazoa > Arthropoda > Insecta > Lepidoptera > Pterophoridae > Stenoptilia > Stenoptilia bipunctidactyla. The sequence goes on from CALYBW010000141.1 coordinate 50,324, forward strand.
CAATTTAAGTAATACAAATTTTCAAAATGACTATGTAAACTACGATAGGTTAGGTTTGGGTCAGGTTAGGTTAGGTTAGGTTAGGTTAGAGTTTAGTTGCAAATAACTTTTTTATTTTCAAGCCGATTGCGGAGTTCGACCCCTCTGAAGGAAGGTATCGACGAGATCTACACGAATAAACAATAAAAACGCTGAGTTACTATACTAAATTTTTAAGTTTTAGACCAAAAACCCAGATTTCGATGCACCAAAAACGATGTAAATTTGCTAGTGCGGTAGCTGATTGAGGAGTCAGAAGGAGCGCCTCAATGCGTTTGACAAAATAAAATCAATTTAAGTAATACAAATTTTCAAAATGACTATGTAAACTACGATAGGTTAGGTTTGGGTCAGGTTAGGTTAGGTTAGGTTAGAGTTTAGTTGCAAATAACTTTTTTATTTTCAAGCCGATTGCGGAGTTCGACCCCTCTGAAGGAAGGTATCGACGAGATCTACACGAATAAACAATAAAAACGCTGAGTTACTATACTAAATTTTTAAGTTTTAGACCAAAAACCCAGATTTCGATGCACCAAAAACGATGTAAATTTGCTAGTGCGGTAGCTGATTGAGGAGTCAGAAGGAGCGCCTCAATGCGTTTGACAAAATAAAATCAATTTAAGTAATACAAATTTTCAAAATGACTATGTAAACTACGATAGGTTAGGTTTGGGTCAGGTTAGGTTAGGTTAGGTTAGAGTTTAGTTGCAAATAACTTTTTTATTTTCAAGCCGATTGCGGAGTTCGACCCCTCTGAAGGAAGGTATCGACGAGATCTACACGAATAAACAATAAAAACGCTGAGTTACTATACTAAATTTTTAAGTTTTAGACCAAAAACCCAGATTTCGATGCACCAAAAACGATTTAAATTTGCTAGTGCGGTAGCTGATTGAGGAGTCAGAAGGAGCGCCTCAATGCGTTTGACAAAATAAAATCAATTTAAGTAATACAAATTTTCAAAATGACTATGTAAACTACGATAGGTTAGGTTTGGGTCAGGTTAGGTTAGGTTAGGTTAGAGTTTAGTTGCAAATAACTTTTTTATTTTCAAGCCGATTGCGGAGTTCGACCCCTCTGAAGGAAGGTATCGACGAGATCTACACGAATAAACAATAAAAACGCTGAGTTACTATACTAAATTTTTAAGTTTTAGACCAAAAACCCAGATTTCGATGCACCAAAAACGATGTAAATTTGCTAGTGCGGTAGCTGATTGAGGAGTCAGAAGGAGCGCCTCAATGCGTTTGACAAAATAAAATCAATTTAAGTAATACAAATTTTCAAAATGACTATGTAAACTACGATAGGTTAGGTTTGGGTCAGGTTAGGTTAGGTTAGGTTAGAGTTTAGTTGCAAATAACTTTTTTATTTTCAAGCCGATTGCGGAGTTCGACCCCTCTGAAGGAAGGTATCGACGAGATCTACACGAATAAACAATAAAAACGCTGAGTTACTATACTAAATTTTTAAGTTTTAGACCAAAAACCCAGATTTCGATGCACCAAAAACGATGTAAATTTGCTAGTGCGGTAGCTGATTGAGGAGTCAGAAGGAGCGCCTCAATGCGTTTGACAAAATAAAATCAATTTAAGTAATACAAATTTTCAAAATGACTATGTAAACTACGATAGGTTAGGTTTGGGTCAGGTTAGGTTAGGTTAGGTTAGAGTTTAGTTGCAAATAACTTTTTTATTTTCAAGCCGATTGCGGAGTTCGACCCCTCTGAAGGAAGGTATCGACGAGATCTACACGAATAAACAATAAAAACGCTGAGTTACTATACTAAATTTTTAAGTTTTAGACCAAAAACCCAGATTTCGATGCACCAAAAACGATTTAAATTTGCTAGTGCGGTAGCTGATTGAGGAGTCAGAAGGAGCGCCTCAATGCGTTTGACAAAATAAAATCAATTTAAGTAATACAAATTTTCAAAATGACTATGTAAACTACGATAGGTTAGGTTTGGGTCAGGTTAGGTTAGGTTAGGTTAGAGTTTAGTTGCAAATAACTTTTTTATTTTCAAGCCGATTGCGGAGTTCGACCCCTCTGAAGGAAGGTATCGACGAGATCTACACGAATAAACAATAAAAACGCTGAGTTACTATACTAAATTTTTAAGTTTTAGACCAAAAACCCAGATTTCGATGCACCAAAAACGATGTAAATTTGCTAGTGCGGTAGCTGATTGAGGAGTCAGAAGGAGCGCCTCAATGCGTTTGACAAAATAAAATCAATTTAAGTAATACAAATTTTCAAAATGACTATGTAAACTACGATAGGTTAGGTTTGGGTCAGGTTAGGTTAGGTTAGGTTAGAGTTTAGTTGCAAATAACTTTTTTATTTTCAAGCCGATTGCGGAGTTCGACCCCTCTGAAGGAAGGTATCGACGAGATCTACACGAATAAACAATAAAAACGCTGAGTTACTATACTAAATTTTTAAGTTTTAGACCAAAAACCCAGATTTCGATGCACCAAAAACGATGTAAATTTGCTAGTGCGGTAGCTGATTGAGGAGTCAGAAGGAGCGCCTCAATGCGTTTGACAAAATAAAATCAATTTAAGTAATACAAATTTTCAAAATGACTATGTAAACTACGATAGGTTAGGTTTGGGTCAGGTTAGGTTAGGTTAGGTTAGAGTTTAGTTGCAAATAACTTTTTTATTTTCAAGCCGATTGCGGAGTTCGACCCCTCTGAAGGAAGGTATCGACGAGATCTACACGAATAAACAATAAAAACGCTGAGTTACTATACTAAATTTTTAAGTTTTAGACCAAAAACCCAGATTTCGATGCACCAAAAACGATGTAAATTTGCTAGTGCGGTAGCTGATTGAGGAGTCAGAAGGAGCGCCTCAATGCGTTTGACAAAATAAAATCAATTTAAGTAATACAAATTTTCAAAATGACTATGTAAACTACGATAGGTTAGGTTTGGGGTCAGGTTAGGTTAGGTTAGGTTAGAGTTTAGTTGCAAATAACTTTTTATTTTCAAGCCGATTGCGGAGTTCGACCCCTCTGAAGGAAGGTATCGACGAGATCTACACGAATAAACAATAAAAACGCTGAGTTACTATACTAAATTTTTAAGTTTTAGACCAAAAACCCAGATTTCGATGCACCAAAAACGATGTAAATTTGCTAGTGCGGTAGCTGATTGAGGAGTCAGAAGGAGCGCCTCAATGCGTTTGACAAAATAAAATCAATTTAAGTAATACAAATTTTCAAAATGACTATGTAAACTACGATAGGTTAGGTTTGGGTCAGGTTAGGTTAGGTTAGGTTAGAGTTTAGTTGCAAATAACTTTTTTATTTTCAAGCCGATTGCGGAGTTCGACCCCTCTGAAGGAAGGTATCGACGAGATCTACACGAATAAACAATAAAAACGCTGAGTTACTATACTAAATTTTTAAGTTTAGACCAAAAACCCAGATTTCGATGCACCAAAAACGATGTAAATTTGCTAGTGCGGTAGCTGATTGAGGAGTCAGAAGGAGCGCCTCAATGCGTTTGACAAAATAAAATCAATTTAAGTAATAACAAATTTTCAAAATGACTATGTAAACTACGATAGGTTAGGTTTGGGTCAGGTTAGGTTAGGTTAGGTTAGAGTTTAGTTGCAAATAACTTTTTTATTTTCAAGCCGATTGCGGAGTTCGACCCCTCTGAAGGAAGGTATCGACGAGATCTACACGAATAAACAATAAAAACGCTGAGTTACTATACTAAATTTTTAAGTTTTAGACCAAAAACCCAGATTTCGATGCACCAAAAACGATTTAAATTTGCTAGTGCGGTAGCTGATTGAGGAGTCAGAAGGAGCGCCTCAATGCGTTTGACAAAATAAAATCAATTTAAGTAATACAAATTTTCAAAATGACTATGTAAACTACGATAGGTTAGGTTTGGGTCAGTTAGGTTAGGTTAGGTTAGAGTTTAGTTGCAAATAACTTTTTTATTTTCAAGCCGATTGCGGAGTTCGACCCCTCTGAAGGAAGGTATCGACGAGATCTACACGAATAAACAATAAAAACGCTGAGTTACTATACTAAATTTTTAAGTTTTAGACCAAAAACCCAGATTTCGATGCACCAAAAACGATGTAAATTTGCTAGTGCGGTAGCTGATTGAGGAGTCAGAAGGAGCGCCTCAATGCGTTTGACAAAATAAAATCAATTTAAGTAATACAAATTTTCAAAATGACTATGTAAACTACGATAGGTTAGGTTTGGGTCAGGTTAGGTTAGGTTAGGTTAGAGTTTAGTTGCAAATAACTTTTTTATTTTCAAGCCGATTGCGGAGTTCGACCCCTCTGAAGGAAGGTATCGACGAGATCTACACGAATAAACATAAAAACGCTGAGTTACTATACTAATTTTTAAGTTTTAGACCAAAAACCCAGATTTCGATGCACCAAAAACGATGTAAATTTGCTAGTGCGGTAGCTGATTGAGGAGTCAGAAGGAGCGCCTCAATGCGTTTGACAAAATAAAATCAATTTAAGTAATACAAATTTTCAAAATGACTATGTAAACTACGATAGGTTAGGTTTGGGTCAGGTTAGGTTAGGTTAGGTTAGAGTTTAGTTGCAAATAACTTTTTTATTTTCAAGCCGATTGCGGAGTTCGACCCCTCTGAAGGAAGGTATCGACGAGATCTACACGAATAAACAATAAAAACGCTGAGTTACTATACTAAATTTTTAAGTTTTAGACCAAAAACCCAGATTTCGATGCACCAAAAACGATGTAAATTTGCTAGTGCGGTAGCTGATTGAGGAGTCAGAAGGAGCGCCTCAATGCGTTTGACAAAATAAAATCAATTTAAGTAATACAAATTTTCAAAATGACTATGTAAACTACGATAGGTTAGGTTTGGGTCAGGTTAGGTTAGGTTAGGTTAGAGTTTAGTTGCAAATAACTTTTTTATTTTCAAGCCGATTGCGGAGTTCGACCCCTCTGAAGGAAGGTATCGACGAGATCTACACGAATAAACAATAAAAACGCTGAGTTACTATACTAAATTTTTAAGTTTTAGACCAAAAACCCAGATTTCGATGCACCAAAAACGATTTAAATTTGCTAGTGCGGTAGCTGATTGAGGAGTCAGAAGGAGCGCCTCAATGCGTTTGACAAAATAAAATCAATTTAAGTAATACAAATTTTCAAAATGACTATGTAAACTACGATAGGTTAGGTTTGGGTCAGGTTAGGTTAGGTTAGGTTAGAGTTTAGTTGCAAATAACTTTTTTATTTTTCAAGCCGATTGCGGAGTTCGACCCCTCTGAAGGAAGGTATCGACGAGATCTACACGAATAAACAATAAAAACGCTGAGTTACTATACTAAATTTTTAAGTTTTAGACCAAAAACCCAGATTTCGATGCACCAAAAACGATGTAAATTTGCTAGTGCGGTAGCTGATTGAGGAGTCAGAAGGAGCGCCTCAATGCGTTTGACAAAATAAAATCAATTTAAGTAATACAAATTTTCAAAATGACTATGTAAACTACGATAGGTTAGGTTTGGGTCAGGTTAGGTTAGGTTAGGTTAGAGTTTAGTTGCAAATAACTTTTTTATTTTCAAGCCGATTGCGGAGTTCGACCCCTCTGAAGGAAGGTATCGACGAGATCTACACGAATAAACAATAAAAACGCTGAGTTACTATACTAAATTTTTAAGTTTTAGACCAAAAACCCAGATTTCGATGCACC